>BLKR01003504.1:0-142858 GCA_011170035.1 Teleogryllus occipitalis | reverse complement strand
TGTGTGCCTTCGACTGTGTAACTGTGTTCTGTCGCCCACTCAGTCGAATCGCGTCGAGCGCGATGTGCGGTGCGGCACAGAGCGATTGCTAAAGCGTCGCGCGCGCGCTCTGTCGCAGGCAGCATCAACCTCATCTGCGTGCCCGTGGGCTGCCTGGCGTCGGGCCCGTTGACGCAGCCCATCGGCCGGAAGCGCTCCATGCAGTTCATCAACCTGCCCTTCATCGCCGCCTGGCTCATGTTCCACTTCGCGTCGTCGCTCACCGAGCTCTACTTGGCGCTGGTGCTCGTCGGGCTGGCCGGCGGGCTCATGGAGGCGCCGGTGGGTCATGCAATCACTAAGGGTTTTTTCCCCTTCAGAAAGACGTTTGAGTTTTCTGCTCAACCAAATTTCATGATTTTTAATTTCTCGTCCAGTAGCGTAATGAAATGAGTGGGGAGCTCGCCCGCAAAACTTTTATCCGGGCCCGCTTTGTAAACGTGTAAAGCAAACACAAGTGGTGTTAGTACCTTAAATAATAAAAATATTTTTTAACAAATTCGAATTCTTCAGTCCATGTTTAATAATTAATAGTAGAAAGATATGCCTTTGTTATTTAATTTTGTGAAATTAAAATTGTTATGAAATCTAAATGAAATGCTTACCTTAATTGATTGAGAAACAGTGTTGCATTAGCTACCGAAGTGGAAAAGATCGTTCTTCTGAAAGATGTTGTTTTTAATCTTTTATTGAATCACCTATCGCAAAGTATCAGAGAAAGTATCAAGTAATTTATATATCGCAAAACCTTCAGCCTACAAGTAGACCCTCTTACCTGGGCCTGCCTGCATTGCGGGCCCGAACGTTACGCCACTGTTCTCGTTCTTACTGTTTACGTAGTAAAGAGAATATAGTAGCATAGCTGCGGCTGAAATTGGCGATTTTCGATAGAAATACTATTATGGAGCCCTGGTATCGAAAATGTGGATACATTTTGTTCCTGTATGTAGTAAGTTACTTCCTCTGACACTTTGTGCGATCATAATCTACGTTTTGTGGGTCCTTGAAACCGAAACATTTATTGACAGCAAAAGGTCTTCTGTCCGCCCGTCTGCGGTTAACACTCCAATTAACATGAAATCTCACCATTTTCAAAATTTTCTCAATAATTACTGCATTTTTTTCAAAAGCGGCTCAGAATGTTTTCTTTTAATTTTTTCTTTGGATATAGGAAAAGGCGCTTAAAAAGAGAGCAAGTCCCATTTTCGGCGAAATCTGTATTTTCGAAAATTACAGAAAAATAACATTGCAAAACTACAAATTTGATGTTATTTTTTTCCTTTAATGAAAGCTGTTCTAAAAATTACTACTTTAAGTACGATCTTATACATTTTTTAATAAAAACAGTAATTTTAGCATAATTGTTACTTGAAGATTATACAATTTATAAAAAAATCTCAAAAACGGCTCCAAAATTTTGCTGTGAATTTTTCCCTCTAATGACCTCCCTAAATGACGCTTAAAAATGGGGTAGGTCCCATTTTCGAATCCCAACGGAGACAAATTATTTTTGTCGGTTAGAAAGACTTTTGCAGGTTCATGTAGTAATAGAATATTGCATAGACGTTACAAATAATGCAAGAAAGTATGTGCTGTTGTAGCACCACTCGTTTCTTTAAATGAAAGATAGTAGGTCCTAGAAGCGTCACCATTTACTCATAATTACATATTTTATACTAAAACACAAAATATTAATATTATCTTAAAATTCTGACGTCAGTTTTTCGTTACTTCAGTTTTTTGCCTGAGATAAAGTCAATGAAAAGCATTCGTCGACTGGCGCGTGCAAACATGTGAGTGTGATGTTATAGTTCCCGAAGCAAAAATACTCTTTTTTGAAGTGAGAGTGTTTGATGTTTTTAAAACCGAAGATCAGTTGAGTATACTATGTAAACCGTCAGAGTTTGACAGATTTCCCCTATAGTTATTTTTTATAACGCTCAGCCACGTAGTGACGTTGTTGGAGCTTGTGTGCCTGGACCCTTGTTGATCAAGCAGTAATTTAATAGCCGTCGTAAAAAGAGCGACGAGCTGGACCAATTGAAGGTTGCACTTACCATGATACAAAGAATAGATGATTCTCAATTGGGTGGGCAATTTTCGCTTGGTATCAGATGACCAAATTCGCCATCAGACAAGACTAATAACAAGCAGGACAAACATGACTAAAACGGATTGACACACACGTTCTGGTGAACTACAATACGCGTGAGAGAGGATAATGAACCCATTTATTCATTTATGATCCTCAATTCATTTATGAAACGAGAACCCAATTGTACAGCCAAAAAATCAAATAATATCTCGTAAATCAATGCAGTATCAATGTCTTTAATGCCGGAATGATTATAGAGATCTTGCCCTCTTTCAAAATTACCTCGCAGTCCATGAGCGTCAAGTGGACCCTGAATTCTCATTGGCTGTATCGTCGCGGATACACTGTTACGTCTTTCCACTTGTACTATCATGGCGCTGATCAGTAGGAGGCCGGATACTTTGGCTACCAGGAAAGAGTTCGCGGGTTGAATTAATATGCGGGTATAATCAAATCAGATTTTACTTGTAGATGTAAGGAATAAGGGGCATTAGATCAATTTTAGATTACCATAATGAATTGCTATAAATCTAATTAGTTTTACTCGTACACAATATTTTTTTTTTAATTCTTCGTGATAAACTGCAAAGTTATCGAACAAAAATTGAGCAACTCTTCACATATTGTTGGCGACAACTTGCTTGTGAACCCCTGAATTACTTTGGAATTTTTGTGGTGTCAATAATGTAGATAGAGTAAACATAACTGATAAAGTTGAATGGCGAGGAGAATCCCGCAACAATATTTACCTGCTAACTACTTTGCGGTTAATGAGAATATTGCGACTCTTCCATGTTTCCTGTGTTTCAGGATACTGAGGTTAGCCACAGGGAATCACAAGGTTATTAAACGGCTGAGATCCGCGTGCTCACGTTGAGTCATATAAACGACTGCGTAAAATGTAAAAGTCCTGACTTGGAAAGTGTGGCAAAATAAACCACTGCTCTCCGCCATAAGAGTTCCTATCGCACAAATCCTCAATTCCACGTTAGAATATGCAAACCAAGAAGTTAGAATAAGGCATTCATGTACCAATAATTTGAGTAAAATACATTGGAATTCTCATTTGGTTTTTCAACCTCCACTGTTGTCTTCTTTAATATCATTGCGCGGAAGATACGAGGCCGTTTAAATGGATATTTTCTTATTAATGATAACCTGATAAATACATATATTTCCCTGCATGTGGAAATAATGAGCGATTAGCGTGCTCGCGCGAGAACTCTCGCATGGATTCCAAATTCCATCCTCTTCCCTATCTTCCCTTTTCCATATTAAAAGAGAAAGTTTTTAACGAAACGTGTTTATTTGTTTAAAAAATGTAAGGAAAATTCCAATGTACTTATAGAATTTAATATATAAGTAAGAATCAATGAAATTGATGTTTGAAACAAATTTTGAACGAAGGTTTATTCAGTAATTATACAATCTTCTTTGACAGTTAGTTTTTCGTTTTTCGTGACAGTCACAAAAATATTACAAAAGCTTTTTACTCTCGAGAGAGCTACTTAAAGTTGTCCAGGCAAAAATACAGGAACGGCCAAGCATTACCCTACTCTTTAGAATATGACTTAACTTTTTATCCGAACTGAGAGGTACACCCGTGTAATTTAATCGCTGTTAACTGTAAAATTACAACTGAGACCAGATGGTGATATGTAAAGTATTATTATTATTATTATTATCATTATTATTGTTATTATTATTATTATTATTATTATTATTATTATTATTATTATTATTATTATTATTATTATTGTTCTTTGACTCAGAGTTTATCACTGGTGTGTACTCTTTGAAAGGCTATACAGGCATCTCAACCAATGCTAGTGTTAATTTAACACAGTGCGAACAATTCCAAGTATTTAAAAAATCATAGATGTTTGGGCTTTAGGAATTATAATTCTAGGGTCTAGGCCAACTGTTTACAAGTGTTTATTGTTATTATTATTGTTGTTGATATTGTGATGGTGGTGGGTTCAGGTGCTGACGTACGTGGCGGAGATCACGCAGCCGCACCTGCGCGGGATGCTATCGGCCACGTCGTCCATGTGCGTCATCCTGGGCGTGTTCGTGCAGTTCCTGCTGGGCAACTTCCTACCGTGGCGCACCGTGGCCGCCGTCAACGCCTGCTTCCCGGCCATCGCCGCCATCTCGCTCTTCTTCGTGCCCGAGAGCCCCTACTGGCTCGTCTGTGAGTGTCACGCATAGCGACCCAGCTGTCCACTTAGCCTAGGACTATGTAGTCATCATCCTTGGAAGCGTAGATTATCTCCATAATATGTACAGTAGAAAAAAATTACGGTAAAATCTGTCTAAACCGGAACCTGTAAAACCGGAAACCTACCTAAACCGGAAAATTTCCCCGACCTTTAAAGTTAAATGGCATGTTACCCAGCGTAAAACGGATCCTCTTCAACGCGGAAACGGATCGGTTTTTCATCTCCTGCAGGAAAAAACTCCTTATAAAACGGAATTCTTGGGAATTTAATGAAATTGGCAGAGAGAAGCGAGATGTTCTAAATGAAATGAATGCATCTGCATGCTTGTTTTAAATTCTCTGTCACTGTGACAGCCGGACATTGAAGGAGACAGGCTGTTAGGGTAGAATTCGACCTTAGGGTCTCTCAAGGCGTAGGTCTTAAGGGAATTCCCTCTCTCCCGACTCTCTGAGCGTGGGAGGGTGTAAGGCATGGATTCTATTCACGCGCCTCCCTGCTCCGCGTTGAAAAGCATAACCCCTCGACCAGATTCGCATTGCTCAAGGCCATGTGAGTGTATCAGAGTCATAGTGCTGGGTTGTGATGCACTGTGCGTTGAGTCAGCAATGAGTCCGAATACAGCCAGGCAGTTGTATATTTTTCAACTAAACTAAGAAGCTACCAATTAAGAGTTTTTTAATATTATTTTTTGATGATTCCTTCCATGAGTAAGTTATATGTTAATGTATTTTGATAATTATAAAAAAGTCGTTTATTTACTGCTTTCAGGACAGAGACGTCAATATTTGTCCATAAAATGGACAACCTTGTATAAAACGGAAACCTCCCTAAACCGTAATTTTTTTGTGTCCCGATCGATTCTGGCTTAGGCAGATTTTACTGAATTACCTTTACACAGGGTGCAAATTGGCTGCGGATGCCGGAGACCGTATCTACTTAAAGAGTGAGATGCAATGGCGGATCTAGGAGTCATGGGGTTCCTCCTAAAGGCAATAATTGTTTTGTTATTTTACTCAATTTATTCAAAATAATGACCATATATAAATCTCATCTCAACCAAAATAGTATTTACAGGTAACAGTTCAAAACATATTTCAAAAATATTTTTGGGGACCGAACTGAAATTATCCCATCCCCCTAAAATACTTTTGGATACGCCCCTGGCATGATGCCTCCGGAAGGAAATTGATTTTTCCCTGTCAGGGACACAATCCATCCACTTCTATGTGGCCCATTTATGATTTCTACACTTCGAAATATTCTAATGAGGGACATTGAATCACACAATCAAGTACATTGAAAAAAAACCTTCTCAAGAATATTCTTGAGACTTGTTCAGTCTGTACTACGAAAGTGAAGATAATCTTCATTTAATATATCAGTTCGTTCTCTCGGGAGTTTTATGTAGGTTTACTTGAACTGCGTTTGGAAGCGACTCAGAAGTAGTTCATTACAAGAGTTTAATTTCCCGTAATATTGTACTGTTGTATCCGCTTTACGTAACCAAACAGTTACAAAAAACACTCATAATGGCCGATGACTGTTAATGATTTAACATTTCACCGTCCGTTAAAAACAAACGAAACAAATTATTTGAAGCTAATGCCGTCATAATATTACACTTATTCCAATAAATAGTTTTTACAATTAAAATATTTATTTTTTTACTGATACATTATTGCTTGTTATTGTTTTCGGTACGGAGCTGGATATACACTGCGTAATTTATCTGGATCGAAAGGATCGTGGTTGTGTGAAATCTGAAAACAGTTCAATAATGCTATATGTTATTTTATGGAGGGAATTATGGGAGGGAATTGTGATAGGGAATTGTGAGAGGGAATCGTGAGAGGGAATCGTGAGAGGGAATCGTGAGAGGGAATCGTGAGAGGGAATCGTGAGAGGGAATCGTGAGAGGGAATTCAGAGAGGGAATTCTAAGAGAAAACTGTGAGAAGGGACTTATGAAAGGGAATTACAATGGGAGGGATGGGGGGATAGGGCTGAACATTTGTCGCCGCTCGATTGTTAGAACCTTTATAACGCCCTTGGTGCATACATATGTATGTTTCGTATTTAAAGGTGCTACTAAGAAAAGTATTGAATGACTCACGACAGATAACACAAATTACAGATTCGGTAAGTTGTAAAACTCGGCATAACGCTTCTGGTTACAAGCTTCAGACGCACCCGTAATTTATTTGAATCGGCCTAATTAGGTGTAATAACCATGAATGCGCCAACCTGAATGGCCGAGGTGGCTAAGAGCGAGTACCGACTCAGCGCTTCGGTCCGAAGGGTCGCGGTTTCGAGTCCCGCCTTGGGCATGGCTGTTTGTCCCTTGACTTTGTGTGTGTTGTCGCGGAGGGCCTTGCGTTCTGCTGACCCCAGATCAGAGGAGCCCGCAAGTGTTTGTCTAGTGTATGGTCAAATATGCGTCCCTTCGGGACGTAAAGGGCAACCGGCTGTCGGCTGGATAAAAGCCCTAGGAAAAAAAAACAAAAAAAACATGAATGCAAATGGTGATGGCGGCGGGGCTGCTTGCAGCGAAGGGGCGCATGCGGGACGCGGAGCGCTCGCTGTGCTGGCTGCGGGGCTGGGTGCAGCCGGCGGCGGTCGCGGAGGAGCTGCAGCAGCTGCAGGACTCTCTGCAGGAGAAACACAAGCAGCTGCAGATCGGCGGCGACAAGGAGGCGGCGGTGGCGACGGTGCGCGGCGAGTCCTGGTGGCGGCCCTACACTCGACGCACCTTCCTGCAGCCCTACCTGCTCGTCGCCGTCTCCTTCTTCATCGGCCACTTCTCCGGCATGACCACGCTGCAGACCTACTCGGTATGGCCCGTTTTCACTGGCAGTGCGAACGAATCAAATATGATACTGGGAATGAGTAAATCTACGAAGCGTTTACCGAGCAGGCAATTGTGTGCCTAGCTGTAAACAACTTGTGGGGTTATTAAGGTAATGCCTTTTTCGAAATTTCAGCCAAATGTGTGGAACAATTTGGACCATACAAACCAATCAGTAACGACTTATCCATTAAAATTTATTACATTTTTATTACTACATCCCAAGAAGTATTAATTATTAATGGTATGTAAGAAGAAAATTAAATTTTTTCATGGTTTGTTTCATAGTTCTTGATAAAAAATTAAATTTAAAATGTTCTTACGCGAGGAAGACTGCGTCTCTTTAACAAATTCCTCCGCTTCTTTCACATCCATTTCTGTTTTCTCTTTCCTCTTCATTCTGCAGCGATTTTTCTCTCTTCATTCAATTTCACTTCCACTTCTTAAAATTTTCTTTGTAAAATGCTTGAAAATTTAGGTTAGCATGATTGCAGAATCGTGCATTCGTGAAAACATTTAACACCACTTGGTACTGACATGTTTCTGTAGGTCCGTCAAATGTGAAGATGAAGGGTACTAACCTGAGCGGCGTGGATAATGTGATAAGTGCATTTTAAAAGTAGGATGTTTCCAACATAACGAAAATTGTGGAACTTGAGAACGGTTAATGGATCAAGGCTTCCATAATTTCTAATGATTGTGGACGCCTAATTATATCTTTCAAGAACACAGGATTTCGCGTGCACTCAAGTTGCACGAACACTTTTTACTGCTCCTGCAAATACGTGCAAATACATAATTGTGCTCGACTGAAAAATGCAGCTATTCACGGAAAGAAGTACCTGCTTACGTTTCACTTGTATAGTTTGTACTATCTCTACCACAGTTTTAATACTGAACTTATGCTTTCGAATAAATGCAGTTATTGTCTTTACCAATATTATTCATCTTTCAGAATTATGAATACATATTGAGATGTGTAATTTAACTTAGTATTATTATAATTATAGAACTCGAAGCTTATGTATTTAGTTCTCGTCTTGCTCAAAATAAATGATTCGTAGAATTATATAGTTATTCTTCAGGAACGTTCTTCTTGCAGATCACTTACTGTAGTAAATAACATTTCACTACAATATATCAAGTTAAGTCGGTTTAATGAGACATTTAATATTCTTCTGAATGGTTTTTAATTAGTGAATTAGATCTTTATAGTAATTTAAAATAATGTTTGAAAAGTTTATTAGTAAAATGAGAGTGACTGCATGACTGGTGTGAAAATTCAGTTTATTTAAACTGACCTTTACCAGTCAACACCCGAATTCTGGTTACTATGCCATTTTGGCCTCAAACAGATTACAGGCTCTTAAAAGATTCATGACCTTCATAATCTTCCTCGATGAAAAAAATACCAAAGATGTGAGGAAAGAAAACTAGTTCCGACAGACATTCTTATTGACACTGGTATCTCAACAGTTACTGTTCCATTTTCCCTATTTGTTCTTTTGGTGAAAACATCCGTTTGGTCCCGGCGGTCGTGTTTGCTTATTGCGCCTATGCAACAGGCAACTGCGTTGTAGACACCTTACAGTCAAATCTGCATCTCCTCGAGCATTTTCCATAGAATACTTTCCCCCGCTTTCTCCGTGCCACGCGTGTAACGTGTCATTACATGTGCACGTGACCACCAATTACATAAATACGGAACGCGGTTGGTGGATATTTCATTCTCGTGTTCGATTTTTGTTGCTCTCCCTCGTTAGGAATTATTTACTCGTTAGCATTAGGCTTCCTGATGACAGGAAATAAGGAAAAAGTACAACTTACGTTTTTCACTAAAGAAATTTTTCTCTGTCTATATACAGTCTTAATAACGGCAAAAGTTTTGAGTGGAAAAATTTCCTTCTACAGCAATAAATACTTCACTGTCTAGAATAAGCCGTGGAAATTTAATATCAATTGAATTTGTCGTTAATAAAGAACTGAAGTTATTAAAAAAGATATTTTGGACATTTCAAATAAAGTAAGTTTTATATTTTAAGAAAGAGCAAGGCTTCTTCGATTTATCCTTTTTCATGTATGGTTTAATATTATATTCTTCTGTCAGCTTCGGATAAAAAATGTTAGAGAATTTCATCCAAATGGCCCAGGTAACATTCTTCCTGATACAATTAATGCTTTTTCTGTTGTCTTTTCTAAGTTGTTTCGAAAGGTGATGTTCTTTCGCTGATACTGGCCGCTGATGATTCCACAAGTGAGTCAGTATTCATTGTAAGTGGTCGAGAAAATCTACTCTACAGTAGATAATGCGGTTTATTAGGACAGCCTGACTGATGTCATTTTACATGAGTCAAATACATTAACGTTAACACATTATTGTTAGTAATAAAAAGAGACAGTATAATTGCGGTTCATTTACATTATTTTGAACGAGATGCAATAAAAATCGAATTAAACAATACTAATTATCGAAAAAATTCTAATACATCAATCTTATAATTAAATGTATTATTTTCAAACGCTGTGATTGGTAAACAGTAATGCATTTGTTATTTTCAAAAGCCATAACTAGTTTTATGGTTTATTAGTTCATTGCTGTGTGTTTACGGTCCTCAAACAAAACACGTAACGGTATTGTCAATACCCTTGCGGGCCTTTCTGATTCTTTATGCCCTCGGGCCTTTTGAGTTCTTTATGGCCCACTCTAATACCAACAGAATAAGCACAACATTAAGTTACAATGCAATCAGATACAATACATAAATAGCATTATACTCAAATAAGTAAAATAACTCGTTATTAACCTTATTTTGCTTAATTGATATGAAAATTGCAATTTTGGAATGTATCCGCGAATATACAATTGCCACCAGTCACTCATATTTAACTGTTACGTACCAAACTTTTTTAGAGACGTAGTATGTTCTTGAGTAGCAGTACTACTCGTAGAAATATGATGTATAAGGCACATCGGCTAACATCCTCGAAATGTTATGTTTTTTGGTGTTAAAACATATTCTAAATAACTCTTGGCCATAGAAGCAAATAACCTAAAAGTACCATTTCATCAACGCCATTTACACTGTTATTCACACTTATAAAACTCTCAAATGTACCCTAAACATTTTCATATATTTTTAGAAATTTTACTGGAAACCACTGTCCGTAGTTTTGTTAGCTTTTGCGAGAATTTCCGCAGGAACTTCACAATATTCTTTCATTTTGTACGAACAAATCAGTTCAATAACTATGATTATGAAATATTAATTAGATACACACTCTATTTTGTTTATCTGATGTCATATTGACAAATGACTATTACAATGCATCTTTTCATTTTTGACGTAAGAAAAATTATAAAATGTTTCTCCTTCTCGTCTAATTCAGCAACGAACTAGTAAACCCTAAAGTTTTGTATGCACCACAGGCATTACTAGATGCTTTTGCCCCTCAGGCGACTTCCAACCCCTCGGGACAGAGGTCCTCGAGTTTGGAAGTCGCCTTCAGGGCAAAAACATCTACTTAGGACGTTGATACATAAATAACTATAATAGCTACTACATATTACAGCTTTCCAAGAGGATAAAATTAAACGGAAAGCATTTAATTGTGCTTGCGCGGAATATCTAACCAGGATTATTTCCTCTTTTCCATGCAATATTAATATAGAATCCATTATTTTCTAGTTGTCTATGGAAAGCGAAATTTGGAAACACAAACTTTGAAAAATCGAGTTACAAAACTCATTAGTAAGTTTTCAATTTTATAGATAAATTAAAATTACTTTAAAATATACTATTATTTCCATTAAATTATACTAATGTTTAATGCAATGTTATATTAACTGTTTATCCTCTTCTTCTTCTTCTTCTTCTTCTTCTTCTTCTTCTTCTTCTTATTATTATTATTATTATTATTATTATTATTATTATTTGCGTATCGTAAATTACTGACCACGCTACACGTTCGATTCCAAGGCCCAGTCGTTTTCTATCCTGGTGTGAGATTAACGTGTGTCATTAGAAGGATCAGCTTTTAAACTGTTTTCCTTGGTAAGACAAGGTTGTTACGCCGTGAATTATGAATTATGAAGTGATAGACGGATGATGATGAGGGGTGAAAGGACAATCACAAATACATCAATACCTCGCAACCTTCTCGGCGCAGACGACGGCTGCAAAACAGTCTGCGTCACGGGGCCGAAATTATTGTTATTATTAATGTTATTATTAATAAAAAGTTGTGGTATTCAGTGGAGAATTAATTCAGTGGAGAATTATTCCATTGTTTGCTGACGGCCGTTTTGCGTCGATGGCGCAGGTGAGCATCTTCACGACGCTGGGCGCGCCCATCGACAAGTACGTGGCGACGCTGTACCTGGGGCTGGCGGAGCTGGCGGGCACGCTGGTGTGCGTGGTGCTGGTGCACTGGGCGGGCAAGCGGCCGCTCACCTTCGTGTCCACGCTGGGCTGCGGGGCGTGCTTCACGGCCGTCGCCACCTACGCCTACATCCACTCGGGCACCACCGCCGCCGCCGCCTCCGACGCCTCGGCCGCCGCCTCCGCCGAGCACCCCTACGCCTGGCTGCCGCTGACGCTGCTGCTCGCGTCCGCCTTCCTCTCGCACAGCGGCATCCGCCTGCTGCCCTGGATCCTCATCGGAGAGGTACGCCCCCTCGCCCGTCCTCGTCCTCTTCCTCTTCCTCGGTGGGACCGGGAGCGGTGGCTCAGGGCATTAACTGATGTTTCTGCAGCGCCTATGACCGGGAGGTCCTAGGTTCAAGTCCCGATGGCGGCCGGATTTTCCACACTAGATATTCAGCTAGGTCGAATTCAGTCGCTGTCTGGAGGAGAATTCTAGCGGCCGGCCGCTCTCATCGGTAGTTTTTCGTGGTTTCCTCGATCAACACCAGGCGAATGCCGGGGCAGAACCCTAACAAACTGGCCACGGACCGCGCGCAATCTTTCCTTTCTCTTCCTTGTCCTATCCTCTCCCCTTACACACACACACGCTTACACTAACACTAACATACACTACACTACCACACATGCCAGGAGACCGGTCGGGGACTTAGAACTTGTCCCGGCTGGGGCGATGCACCGCTCGTGGTTGGGGAAAACCCGACTAGTCAACGATAGGTCCGCGCCGGATCTCGCCATCCAGCGGGGGAAGATAAAGTTTACATCACCTCCCGCGATGAAAACACGCACTACACTTACGGGACCAATGACAATAGTAGTTGACGCGCCCGGAATCTCTAAACAATCAATGAATCCTCGGTGGGCCGTATACCTTTCCCGGGAGCCGAACCTCAATATGCCGTCAAGAGGAAGAACAAAGTTGGGAATTTTTGCTCAGTATCTTGTAAAACGATACGATGGATGATACAGAGGTGTCCAAATTATAATGCTAAATCTGCTTTAAACCTAATTATTCATTTTAAAATTAAGATAAATGCATAACAGTGGAATTTTACAATTGTTTTAATACTTAATTTGCAGAAATTTTTGTTTTATTAACTTTTTTACTCTTTTAGGTATTCTTTCTACTAATTTTTTACAACTTCTTTGAATATCGGGCTCATGTAATAATGTTTGTGTCAGCAATTCAATCAAACCATCCCTCGTTGTTAATCACTGATTAAAAACTAATATTCACAACTCTCAAAAAATTCTTATTAGATAGTGTATGTAGAACTGCGAAAAAATTTCCACAGTCATTGTAGCTTCCAATCATTATAGCAAACCTCTACAATTGAACATTTGTCTAAAAAGTCTCAAATTTCCTCCTTATGTCCGGATACTCCACATTCACCTTGAAAGAATTTCATCTAAGTAGATATGCATATTAAACACAGAATTTCAAAACATATGTTGATTACAGTTTTACCATAATAATTTGGCCACTGTATATTCGTAGACGCGACGACTTGACCTGTGTCGTTTGAAGAGGTAACACCGCTTTGCATGGTTTTGTTCTAAGGCTACATTAATGGTAGCCGTTTTTTCTCACGACGACTAAGTGCACTACTATTATAATATCACATCCTGTTAATTCCCATGTGTTCGACTAGATCTGTCCACCAAGATGATGTTGCATCATGTTGATTATTGAGGTAACAACACATTCTCCCATTACAATGGGAAATAAATTCCATTTATCGTGATTACATGACGTGTTTCGCAAAAGATACAAGTCACGTGATTTTACCCCATAATTCCGGCAGAGAATCAATAAATCTTTATCGTAAAGTTACAGTTAAGATCGTCTTATACGATGTAGTGTTTCACGCTGTCAAAAAAACTCTCTAATAAAAATATAATTTCTTCTTTCTCTCCGGTTCTCTCTCTCTCTCTATCTATCTGTCTGTCTGTCTGTCTCTCTCTCTCTCTCTCTCTCTCTCTCTCCCTCTCTCTCCCTCTCTCCCTCACACACACACACACACACACACACACACTAAAACACACACTCCCACACACTTTCTCCTATTTATTTTCCCTCTACACTCAACTCCCTATTTCTCTTTCTTCTTCCTTTTTCTCCTGTCTTCCTTCTCCCTGCTCTCTCCCCTATGTCTTCTTTCTCTTGTCTATCTCTCTCGTGAATATTTTATTCCATAGGATACAAACCATTGAAAATATTTGAGACACTACGCGACACTTGCTCAGAGAGGAAAGATTCCAAGGATCATAGAAGTTTGAATACATCAGCTACCTCTTAGCCTCACTTCTCCAATATCTTCAAGTCTTCCCAACCAATTTAATTGTTTTGTTTTTACCGTTTTGCTTCTGTTATCCTTTATTAGTATCATTATTTCATGATGTCATACTTGTAATATTATATTGAAAAGTGTGCTTAATCGAAAAAAATTGGTGCTAAAACAACACTTACTTTCTCCCCCGTATTTTCACACACAATAACGCGAAAATTATTCAAATTTTCGAAACATTGTTCATACCTTATTTCAAAACCTATTTTTAAGGAACAGATTTCATGCAGCGAAACGTACCTATCTTTAACATTTTAGTTGTAGATAGACAACGAAAAAATATTAAGCTTTTGCAATTTTCGAAAAATCAGGATTTTCAACGAACATGAGTCCTGCACCGTTCTCTTAAAATACTTTCACACTATCCAACGGCAAGATTTAATAAAAAACGATGGAACCTTTTTTTTGAAAATTTGGAAAATGTTCAGGGGCTCCGTGTAAAGTATCTTCCAAAATTGAAATATTGGTTTCAAATTCAAGAGGACGCGACATCAGCAAGATAAATCAGGGAATATCAGTTTTAGAGAAAATAGGTTGAACTGTTTAGCCGCTAGCGTTGTTCACAGACGGATAGACAGTCGGACCGACCGACAGACTTTTAGCCGTCATTGGATTTTTCGGTATCGAGGACCCACAACATGGACTCTGGCTACACCACATGATGGAGGATTTTTTTCTAAATTTAGCAACTGGATCTATCCACTTTTTAATTACCAGGGCCCTGAAAAAAGTTTTTCTACAACTGCATAAAAATGACAACTTCTTTGCATCGCTAGCAGTACGTGAACTTCGTCATTTTTTTAATCGCCATTAAAAAAAGATCGTTGCCAAGACAACTATCTTGTTACCGTGAAAAGAGTCTTTTTTGCACGGTTTTAGAATACTCTTAACTAATCATGGCCCTATAAAATGCATTTCTATATTGTCCGGAGTACCAGGCTTCTTTTTCCAATACAAGTTTACGAAACTAATTGTATTATATTTTTATGCAGTTGTAGAAAAAATGTTGTTCATATTTCGTGTGTAAAGTTTCCGCCCTTTTCATTGTCTCGACCTACGGTCTCGGCAAAAAATCTCAATCTCGACCATGAAAAAAAACGGAAACTTCACACACTTAATATGAAAATAACTATTTTATGCCGAGCATCCACGGTTTTTTCGTGCAGCATTACAAAACTTTCTCTCTACTCTGTAGAAAGAAAGTAAAAACGACTGCAAAAGTTCAGTGGCAACACCGTTGCAGCGCAGCATCATTGCCCGAAATGTCGAAGTGGTGGATTTTTGAAACTAGGTTCATAACAAGTTCGTATTCAGCTACTGACTTGAGGACAAATTTAGCGACCGTTGCAATGGTCGGTAATTTTCCTCAGTTTCTCCGATCATTACCCGGAGAATGCCGGAACAATATTCTTACAAACGGGACACGGACAACCCACGATCTTTGCCTCATCCTTTACATACACACGTACCTTCTTTCTTCCTTTACATACACACGTATACTTACATGTGGCACACTACCACTCACGTTCGGGAGACCAGTCTAGAGCTTAGAGTTTGCACCTGGAACGAGAAAATCTCGAAAGCTAACAAACTGCTGGTCAGCGCTGGTTCTTAGCGAGAAGGAACACTGTCATCTTCCTGGCTATAACTACATCTACGGGAAGCACCTAGGTATATGACGCTATGGAATTTAATGTTTTCTTACTCACTTTTAAAGGAAAAAACTTAAATCCTCTGTGTTATGGACTTTCTTATTTTACTCTTGCAAAAAATAGACACCAAAATAAAATGACACGTGATATTACGCCAATTGATAATCTATTAATATTAGAGGACAATATTTAATTGCCTTTCTTGATCTCCTTGAATGAAAGACGCATTTAATGATCCTTGGAAGGATGAACATCGAATCATGTGCGCAGCGAATATTTTATCAGCTTTGCAATGACGTTAGAATTCTGATGGCTCCGAAGTACAGGTTAAAAATATCATACTTTGCAAAGTGATATCTACCAGTCAGACCTTGTTACAGCTATTTACAAAATAATGTATTATAGAGAAAATATTTACTCTTTCTTGAAACTAGTCAAATGTAGTTTTGAACTGAACGTTAATAACTGAAAAAAGCACTTTGTTCTTGCTTTGTGAATAGAAAATACGTTTACAAAATTAAAACACTTTTGAGGTGTAATCTCTTCTCTCGTTCTCCTAATCATATTTTCTGGGCAAGGAATTCTATCGAAAGGATTTTATTCAGAATATAAATGTTTCTAGATTTTCCAGATATCTATTTCAAACGTTCCCACAGAACATGCTGCAACATATACATACATAAAGATAGAAAATAAACGTTCAGGAAATTGAACTAGTTTTTGTTCACATTTGGTGGTTTCCATTTTGAGGATCGATTTTAAATAAGTATTTTCATTAATAAAATAAAGCGTTATTTAACATAATGGTTTTAAACGAATAATAATGCATTAAATATATTTTCCAGGACAGTTGTATATTCTTACATTCATTGATTATTTATTTGAATGTCCCCTTCTACTGAATTTGTTACATACGACTTATTTTTCTATTTTTTCAGCAATTTTTCCTATCCAGTTGGTACTTTTTGTATCTGTTGGCGAATCCCTACAAATGAAAGTGAATTAGGAAGAACAATTTATTCATACATTCTAGAAGATAACAAACTTTTAGAAAACTATTAGGATCGCGCGGCCTACCGAAACCTCTTCTCCTCTTAGTGTCATCACCCAGATTTTAAAAGAAGTGCAGAGCATCATTTAAAGATACACAATTAAATGAGTTTATGCAGAAAACGTTCAAGCCACGAGAATCACTATGGTTAAAAAAATAGTTTGGAAAATTAGGACTTATCTTAACATTTCCAGCAGCAAGGATAGATGCCTAAAATTAGATATGTGTGGGAGGTGGTTGTAGAAATGTTACACACCTATTCTCTATTCGGAAAATAGAAAACACCCAAAACATTGTTTTATTTCGTACAGAATTAAGTCTCGAAGACTTATAAAATAAGAGAGATTTACAAGTTATGGGACAATAAAGTCACTATTCATTTTGAACATAGAGTTGATCATGTTCCTGAAAATGTAATGGAAATGCTTAATATTAACCCAGATCTGTACATGAATGTTGTAAGGACACAAGAATTCTCTTTCTCTTAATTCTAAAACGTAAATAACCACATTATTTCAATCACTGAAGTACTTTGTGAAAGGACATTTGCGTAAGACAATAGTTAGGCATTGCGTATAAATGAAACCACTAATGATTGTATTTAATACCACTCTTTGAACTTACGGAAACTCGGTTCACTAATAATAACCTCATACCGACATGTTTTCTCGAAGGGGAAATGTCTAATCCTTTCAATAGATCGATTACAACACACAATAAAATAACAAATGAGGGCATATATGCGTTCAATTTTCAGTATGTCACAGAGACTAATGAAAATCGTAACTATACCATACTTATAAATGCTATTTCTTCAATTCGATCAAAAAATTTTAAGAAACAAAGTTCAACCATTTTCCTGAAAACATTGAGAAGCAACACAGGAGCTTCGTGTAATATACGCCTCAGAATTAGAATACTATATTTTAATCCAGAAAGGCTCAACTACGTAATGTTATCTTGACCTATTTAGCAAGTTTCAGCTCAAAATCTCTGAAAGTTATAAGTGACAGATCCATCCATCCATCCAGACAGACAGACATGTAGTACATTCATTCCAAATTTCGGATATAAAATTGCGTGAATCTCGTCTCCACCTGCATCAAACCTAGGACGCGCAATAGAAATATGGATTGTACAATAACGTGTGCTGTGGGTTGAATGTTGGCCTGCCGGTTTCGTGGCAACATAAACTATAAAATTCTAATTTTTTCGTCATAAATCTGGTTGGTGTACACACTGAGGGGTAATTCTCTAACCCGCGGAAGCTCATTTACAGGTTGCAAGCTGTTTCTTATGTGACAACTATAAAATGTTACATGTACCAGTATGAAGATATATTCACGTTTGAAGCAATGGCTTAAAATATGCGAAACATTAAAAGTAAATTTCTGCTTTACTTTTTAGTTAAACATCTGGATTACATACATTAAGAAGTAAAATGGAGGAACATGCCAGAGAATGTTTGAGAAACATCACATTTTCACACTAGCAATATCACACGAGGTTTTGTGTCGGCAGTCTTACAGATGCTACAGAATAATCTTTTCTTAAAGTATTATATTCAGAAGACATATTTATTTTGCAAATCTTTCGTGTGGTTTTGATGGCTTTCCTTTCACTCTGATATATTCTTCAGAAATTATCTAAACTACAATGGTTATTTTTATGTCAGCATTCAGGTCCATTAGAGCGGTTTGAAAGATGATTTGGGCAGGTGGAGAAGAGATTGGATGGATGGAAGTGTCATGCATAACTCTGTCAGATTAGAAGGTTTGGAACTAAAATTTGGTAAATACGTCAAGAATAACATTTAGGTGTGCCTTTACGAACATCACTATTATATTTTAATTTTGGGGGTACTTTTGTTGAAACCCCTAAGACATTTCCAACATTTTCTGGAGAGTAGCTGAAATTTTTCGCTGGAAATGAATAGAATGCTCTTAGAGTATGGAATAGTTCCCATTTTTATTAATACTTCTAACGTTTAGAAAACTGCAAAAATCTTTATATTTAAAACACACTTTAACATAAGAATTTTCGTTTAGAAAGAATTTTGAGTTTTTCACTCAACCATATTTCGTGATGTTTGCTTTAAATGAATTGTAGTGAGTTCTAAATGTTTTATTGCTTCCTATTATTAACCAATTTCGTAGTATAAACACAAACTTTTAGTATTATCATAAAATTAAAATAATGAACCCTTATCTGCCTACATTTGCACATTATTTCATTAAGTGAGTTGTAATCGATCTCTTGAAAGCATTAGTCATTTCCTCTTTAACAAAACATGTTAGTGTAAGGTTATTGAAGAGATGGTAATATAAGTTCAAAGAGTGTTTTAAATGCAAGGATTATTATTGGAATATTGTTGAGATGTATGTAAAAGAAATGTCGAGCAATCGTCTGACACATAGGTCGTTTCCAGTGATTATAATTATATGTGATGCATTATGTTTTTAAGGTAAAGGGGATGCCGGAGTTCTTTGCAAATTTTCCTACAATATACATTTATATATCGTGATAAATATAAAAAAAATTGTGTTCATGTGTTCACAGTGAATAGTGTTTGTATTGTTCCAGAATGTATACCTCCCTCGTTTCATTCGTTTTCGATACTTAATAATGTTCGACGTGCATCCTTGCTGCTCAAAACTGTAAGATGAGTTCCAACTTTTCAAATCATGTTTCATATATATTGACACTCTATTGACACTTTTGGCTTGATTGTTTTTTTACGTTATTCAATTGTAGTTCAATCTTTAGATGAAAGCACGCACTTTTTTTAAATATCTGAGTAATTGTTGAGAAATAAGCAGTAAAAGGGGGAAACGTTTATGTGTACCCATAATTTCCATAATTTCACGCTTCCCCATAATTTCTCAGGCTAGGCAAATACTTCCCCAACACGAAACATCTAACACTCTAGCGGGGGAAGATCCCCGGCATCTCTGACAATGCTCACCCTAGTGTGAATCTGCATCCCAAAGTCGTGCCAATGCCACTGTTTGTCTGGCTCTAAATTACGCAACGCGCTTCTGCACATCTTTACAGCGGGACTTGACCCCCACCGTGCATTTATTGTGCGCATGCCCAGGTGTACCTGGCTGTGGTACGGGGCATGGCGAGCGGGGCGTCGGTCTTTAAATAATAATCAAAAATGGTTTTATTTATATGGCGAGGTTCAGGCCATCTGGCCCACTCTTCCGCCTAACAACGTCGAATACGTACAAATAAGTCAGAAAATGTAATATAATCTTCAAATGTAAATGTAGTATAGTATACAAGTAGTAAGTAGTTAGTGGGAATAAACATAATTAAAAAACAACTTATTAAAAAATAATATCAGAGGTTTCACAGATGCCAAAATTTACAAAAATTGTTCAAAAGCATTTTAAATACAAAGACGTAAGTTAAAAATAAAATTTGAATTGAGTAACATAACAGTATTGTGTGCTCCACTTGTCTGCATGCTATGCGTCTCCTGCGGTGTGAATCTGTATGTCAAAGACGTTGCAATTCTCTCGTTTGTCTGCCGCAATGTTACGCAACACGCTTCGGCACATCGTTGCAGTGGGACTTATACTTGGGTTTTTCTAACGTGGCATCTGTGGGTAGTATCTTCATGATGGAATTCGGCTCTACTTTTTGCGTCATTCTCAGTCCTGCCGTTAGAGTTGCTTGATCTGCAGCACTGCTTGATACAGTCGCGATCATGCGACATTTTGCGGCAGGACCAAGAAAGACGCAAAAAGTCGTGCCCAATTCCATCTTGGAAATACTACCCACAGATGCCACATAAAAAAACAACAGGTATAACGTCGTTTGTTGTGTGCATGCGCAGGTGTACCCGGCGGCGGTGCGCGGCGTGGCGAGCGGGGCGTCGGGCTCCATCGGCTACATCTTCAGCTTCGCCGCCAACAAGTCGTACTTCTTCATGCTGGAGGGCCTGACGCTGTGGGGCACCTTCTACCTGTACGGCGCGGTGGCGGCGGCGGGCGCCGTCTTCCTGTACTTCCAGCTGCCCGAGACGGAGGGCCGCACGCTGCACGAGATCCAGCAGCACTACGCCCGCGAGCGGGACTTGCTCAACCCGCGCCGCGACGAGCGCCGCCAGCGCCGCCTCCAGCAGCGCCAGCAGGCCGCCAACGGCGGCGGCGGCGGCGGCGTCGACGCCAACGGGGCCGCGCCGCAGGGGCCCGAGAAGTACGCCGCCGCCAACCCCGCCCTCGTGCTGGACGACGTCGAGTCCAGGCTCTGAGAGGTGGGCATGCGCGATGCAAACCACGCTGTGCTATTTATTTTCTGAGAGGCTGCGAATTGGCAATTTTCTGCCGATTACCAGCGGGGGGATTCGCTGATTAAAACCATTGTGTACTATATATATATATATATATATATATATATATATATATATATATATATATATATATATATATATTGAGATATACAAATTTTCTCTCTACTTTAATATCTCGCAAAGATCTTAGCGTCCGGCTTGCTGGGTCAATGGGTCACGATATATATAATCCTTATTACCTTTATAATGGATTATAGAATCCGCAGACTATACAGCGCTGCGGGGAATCTGAAATTAGAATGATTCTAATTCCTAGTTCATTACTGTTTGGATTGACTAAATGAAAGATCACTTTCTTTTCTAAAGAACAAAATTTAACAAAGTTTATTGTTACCTTTTTGCAAACAATATGGTGAATTTAATACATGATTTTAATGTTAGGCCTTTGATCAAGATATCTTTGAATTTAGAATTTTATACCGCGGTTAACTTATCTATTCTTCGTTGATGTCCCTCGAAGACTTCTCAGTCGAAATATCTTGCGAGCTTGCCGTAGTCCAAAGTTCCAAGAAATCCTCTTCTGCTCCTATCCAAGATGGTGTCAAACTATCACAATTATCAGTCCTGATTACGTCCTATGACATAGTCCCGAAACCTATAACTCGATTACCACTCCCGACGAAGTCCCAATTTATGCATCAATATTACTTTCACATGCAATATCTGCAATATTATTTGCTGTCCTTCAAATTTCACAATCTGATAACCCGCCTCTGACTATCTGCACTACCTCGCTCCCTCTCACGACCCACGATCCGTTCAGACACGCGATGCCGGTCAGAATCAATTCTTCTTGCATGATTCACCCCTCGAAGCTTCCTATTAAACTCCCTTCTTTTTTTTTTCATAACATTTGACCGCCCTTCTCTCACCCAGCCAATCCATGCGTTCGTTATATTTTGATGTAGCTAACCTTTCGATCGTCTAAACTTCTTAATGCATATTCCACCATATTGTCTTCAAATAAATGTTAGTTTATATTCATGTGACATATCGGTATGTCACAATATTAAGGTTTAATATATATATATATATATATATATATATATATATATATATATATATATATATATATATATATATATATATATATACATACTTGGAGGATGGGAATTTGTAATTTTCTGCCAATTACCAGCGGGGGGATTCGCCTCCTAAAAAGACTGTGTTCTATTTATTTACTGAGAAGTTGGGAATTGGCAATTTTCTGACAATTACCAGCGGCGGGATTCGCTAACTAAAACCGCCAACACCATGTCCTTTTTATGTACTGGGAGGCTGAGAAATGGTAATTTTCTGTCAATTATTAACGGTGGGATTCACCGGTTAAAACAACTGTGTACTATTTATATACTGGCAGGCTGGCAGGCTGCGAACTGGCTATTGAAGGGCTTAGTAGAACAAGGGGCTATCCCAAGCTGACCTGATTCTGAGATATTGAGGGTTTTACTAGAACTTTCATAAAATAACTTAGTAAACTTCTACACTTATACACACAATACACTTGCATGTAAGTCCATATAGGATTTAAATAAGAAAGAATATTATTTGAAGTTATATATAATGCTAACAACTCTATTTCACAAAAATTTGGAATAACGTCTGGTAATGAGCCCTTCAATTTTCTGCAGGAAGCAAAGTTGAAACCAAAACTGTGGACACGTACGCAAACACTTTGCCGCAAACTGGTTATATTTTAAGAATGCTCTTTGAATAATTTTCTTTTTCTAGTTACCTAGATTTGAACGTTTTAAAGTGTAATTATCTTAAATGTCAGCACCATAAATAAGCGTAAACATATCGTTGCTTTTCCGGAATATTGTTGTAACTAAAAAAATCGATAATTAAGTTTTTAAGATCAGTCAGTTTAAGAAAAGTATTTTTATCTGGAATAACATTATGTGGTAAAGATCTGGGGCCGTATTTATAAACCTCTTCCAGGGGCCTGCCAGACCTAGCAGGCTGCCAGTGTTTAGTTTTGCCATTTATGAACGGCCCCCAGCCAATTCCAGTCGCCCCTTGAGCTCCTAGCAAGCCCCTAGATGGCAAGTCCCTAAGAGCGCTGCTGGAAGAGCTTCATAAATACGACCCATAGACGCTTGGTAGCAGATGCTTCGCTATTTCATGGGCGGAGATCGCCATTTATTTTTATGTTCAAAAATTGAAATAGTTTATATAAAATACATTTTCATAAATTAAAAATTCAAGAGACAAATATTTTTTATAAAACTTGAATATCAACTAATGGGAAGTAAATGGAGTTGCGGGGAAATTAAATCGCATTCTTATGTACAAAATAGGATTTTTGTGTTACAAAAGTATTCAGGAAAACATTACAACAGTATACAAGACGATGGGTAGTGTGCTTTCGAGCCGTCAATTTTCATCTTGCCTACTGGGTAGACCCAGAGATGTTGGAGTTAGAAGAGATTACAAAATATTACCGTACTGATTTTCTGTACTCTAGTGTGCGAGTTCAAATCTGGCTGCAGGCGATGGACATACAAGGGTCGTAACATACTTGGTGGACTATATCAAGTTTGTACTACAAAAACAAACCACGCCTAAAGCACGACAAAAACAAACCACCGCCAGGCGCTCTTAAATCCACCGATAATTATTCTCATACTAATCAACTTCCATGATCCAGGGAAGGATCTATATAACGAGTATACAGATAGAACAGGACTCACTACCTGTCTTAGAGATTATAAAAACTGAGTTGGAAAGATTAATAAAAACAGTACAAATTCTATCCGTAATGTTAAATGAATATTTGAGAAATAATAAATTGCAATATAAGCATAAGAATCTATCAGATGCGGACTAAGACTTGTAATTTACAATCGATGGAGAGATTACAGTCAAATGTATTTTAATGATTGCAACGGGTAACAACTTTTTATCTACTACCTGTACCTTACTAAAGCTGAGTGGGCTGTCCCTTGTGACGAACAGTGTACTCAAAATTCAGCTGGTAGCTTGACCCTCATATGGTGCCAAATTTGAAAAAGACCAATAGCGCATGTTCATGTCGGGGTAGGAAACGCCGGGTATTTAAACAGGCCGTGCATTAGAAACAACTGTACATTCATCTATTGGTGAAGTGTTATGCGCATTTGAATACTAGTAAAATCAAAAGGTGTTTTATCAACATTTTTTCCAGAGATTAGTAGGTTTTAATGACCAAACCACACTCTCCATTCTGATGAAAATAATAATAATAATAATAATAATAATAATAATAATAATAAAACACCAACAATATTAGAATTGTATACAAAAGGTACAGAATTCTATATCAGAAAACTTCAATACCCCAAACTTAGAACTTAGATTCTTACTGCAATACCTAAAACTTGTACCTAAAACAAGCATTACACTACCACACATGCCGGGAGACCGGGCGGGAACTTAGAGCTTGTCCTGGCTGGGGGGGGGGCGCTGGTGGGAGATACCTGATTGGGAAAACCCCGCTAGCCGACGGTAGGTCGGCGCCGGATCTCGTCATCCATCGGGGAAGACCACCGCCACCTCCCGAAACAACACACGTACTACATTTACGGGACTAATGACCGTAGTAGTTGACGCGCCTGGAATCACTAACAATGAATCAATCAATCCTTATCACATCACCTGGGAATATTCTTATGTACACGTTGCCGGTGGAAGCGTTTCACCATGTGGATAACATTTGCAGGCAGACGACGTCGCATCCAAACTGAGAGGCGAACGCGTGCACTATCGCCCCAAACTCTAACAGGGGCGTAAAAGCTCCGGCCATAATCGACGAACGTGTGGTTTCTTAACAAAGGAAGGTCAGGGTTCGTAGGTATGGGAATCGGAATGAAACGTGGATCATTCACTGCCCCAAAATAATGCACGAGAATTTTAATAATAACAACTGAGTGTCACATTTGCACTACACAGAAGCTGAAATAACAAATCAACAGTTGTACCACAAATACCACTCATAAAATGTGTACCGCAAAACGTGACTCATTTCACTTTTAAAGAATAAATGCCACGTAGCATTACTTTCACAAGGACGTATGTGAAGTTCCATAATTGTAGTTGCTTGTATTGCATTTGCGTATAATATAGAAGTTTGGACTAATGGTCTGAAAAACAGATTTAATTGCTTTGTTATAGAGTTTGGGAATTTATGACCTTGCGTGTTGACCATGGAATATAATTTTTTGGAATTCAATATATATTTTAAGGACTTTTTCATGAACCACGTTTCCTTGAGCTTCCGGTGTCAACTAACCGTGATCTTTCCTTGTTGGTAATGTGGAAATGAAGTTGTTAGGCTCTGGTCAGCAAATGATTTATCTGCCTTACTGGATTCTTAAAACCGCTTTAAACACTCCAAGTGAGAAAACTTGAGAGTCAGAAAAGTATAGATATATTCAAACCAATAATAATTCTTCTTGATGAATCTAATGGTCTTGTAAATGAATAATATACATTTGATAATTTGTACTTCCATAGAAAAATTTATTGTACATTACAATATTTTGCTTTATGTGTAATCTTTAATCAAAAAGATTGATTTTGGAATTACAATATTACAAAACTTCACTTTCTGTTACAAATATATTTTTAAATTAGACATGGATAATATTATTTTTGCTTTGCCATTTCTAGAATTGCCCGAAACGATTTGACTAATCTTGTTTGCAGCTGTATCTGTCTCATATTTCATAATAATTTTGGAGTAGTTTTGTAAAATTATGTTGGATCGCAAAGTATGATGTGTGTGTATGTATGTTTCAGAAACATGAGGCTTCCCAGACGAGAATTTCTCTTGCATTTCTGGCCAAGCAGTTTTGGCATCGTTGTCTCCTCGAGCAACGAAACCAGACGCACGAATGATGTGTTCACAACGACGGAGCATGCAAGCGATGCGAAGGAGGATAAGCGTCCGAACTCTCCAATGAGAAAGGAAGATTTCAAATTCACCTCGCAGTATGAATGATGTTGAATGACAAAGGAGTGAACATTGTTGTTAAGAAGCGGAGACGAGAAACTGTTAAGACTTGCTTCACGTCGACATACATTCCAAAGTAAAAGTTCAATAATGTGTTTCCAAACATGAATTTAACGATTTTTATAACAGCGACTGTGAAATGAAAATCATTCATTTTCTCTAAAATGTTGACGAGATGTATGTTTGATAAGTATTTACAGGGTCAAGTATTACTACATTTTATAAACTTTCTGGTGCAATCAACAATAGTAAATTCGTGATCGTTTTACTGTTATTTTCTGCAACTCGCAAATGAAATACTGTAAATTTTGTAGTTCTGAAATTTCATAAGAAAATTTTGAAGGTCCATCACGACACAAAATATATCTCAATTAAAAGAAATGACAAATGTTTTGTCAAGACTTGAAAGCGTTTTTTAATGAGATTTATTATTAATTTTATTTTTATTGAATATAGAATAGCTGTGATATTGTTAGATCTTCATATTTTAATATAAATACCGTATACCATGTATAAATAGTTATAGTATTTGAATAAAATAAAATGTGTTACAATTTCAATCATTCTTCCAGAAATAGGAGGTAATAGATAATTCAAAATGTTGTGTCCATGTTTGAAGGGTGTGCATGTTGCGCCGCCATGTTGCTGCGGCGTGCAAATCAGGAGGGTGTGGCAAGATCAAGGGTCAGTCTTTTCATCTGAGCAAATCAGTAACTTTAATATACTATACCTGTAAATGCTAAACTATTTGTTTTCCTGAAACGTTGTATTTTGAATATTAAGTAATATGGCTTATTGTTCGTTCAGAAACTTCCACTTACATTCATAACAGGAATCCCTCAAACTATGGACGACTCCTACAACTTGTGAATGGTTCACGATATCGAAATGCAGTTTTCATCCAACAGAACTAACCCATGTGCAAGTAATTGGCCGATGGGCGAAGGAGTGACAGACACATCAACGCATCAAATATTATGAAGCCTGAAATTTGGAATACAGGTTTCTATTACGACGTAGGAGGTGCATCCAGAAAGTAAGTTTCCATAAGTCGTCAACAAAAAAACATAATTTTATGGAAAAACTTTACTGTAGCAGCTTAGGCACATGTTGCGATATTTTCCTACCTAATCTTCACAAGAACTGAGACATTTATCATACCACAACATTTGCATTCCTATCGTAGACGTCTGCCGCCTGGAATAGGTAGCAGTGTATGACAGATACATTGTAATTTGCGAAGGGCCATTGAGAACAAGCCACGCCGAATGCTCAGTGCAGGTGTCGTCTTCTTGCACGATAGTGCTTGAACATACACAGCTTGGATAACAAAAGATTTTCTGCAGCAGTTTCGCTGGGAGATTGTTAGATCATCTACCTTATAGGTGATCCGGTATATTGCCCTCTCGCTCCCCCCCCCCCACGCAAGCTATTTCCATATTTTCTTACTACTCAAGGAATTCCTGTCCGTATCACAGTGACGCAGAATTGCAGGTGACTTTCAAACGAACCTATCTCAGGTGAAAGATTTTAGAGACAGATACAAATGTTGACCTCACCTTGTGACAAATGTCTCAAATCTTGTGGTGAGTATGTGGAAAAATACTCGCAGTGAAACTTGTGCTGTAACTGCTACAATTAGGTTTTTTCCGTAAAAATGTATTTTTATTTTGTGAACGACCTTCCTTACTTTTCGGATCCATCTCGTATCCGGATGCCAACTAAAGATTTTTTTAAAATTTATCCTCTGTAGGGGTATAATCGATTTTTGTTGTGGTTTTGGTTCAATACAACCCACAATGTACCTTGGCATTATCATGGGCGCCCAGGGAAAAGGACCTTGGGCAGTTGATCCAAGGAGGCCCCTTATTGCAAACAAAAAACGGCCTCCTTCCCCAATTCATAAACAGAATTCATTTCTCCATGCATCAGAAATAACTGTAGCATTATATTTGTATTAGTTATACATAGAATTTTCATTTCTTTGAATGAATAAAAGAAATCGCGGTGCAATTGAGTCGGAGTCAGGGGCAAGTTGTCCCTCCCCCCCTTCCGGAGCCCCTGCCGTTATGCATTGAGGGGCAGTGGTGCGGGCGGGAGGGTTATGGAAGTAGCGGAGCAGGAACCTCTCGGTACTTGGGTATTTTTATGACACACAGCTAAAGCAAATTGATAGTTGTAAAACGCGTGGAATGCTCTCCATTATGAACGGTCATTCAAATGGTTGTACGTGTTAAGGTACTTTATTTAAGCTAGCTTAACAAACAAATCGCCAATACGGTAAGGTCTTTTTCACTCGCTTTGCTGGCCTGTTTCCACGCAAGGCTCCGGCCTTCTGTATCGGATGGTAATATAAATTATCCTTGGATCCAGCCAACGAAAAATTTCCAAAGCATTTTACTAAAATGCAGATACAGCTTTCCTCACATAACATCTACTAAAATGTTTTTTCTGAATTAAATATGCGCATACCACATGATTCTATTGATTCACAATGTGCTTTAATTCAAGGGGGGCTATTACAGGGAAAGACAAGCCAGAGGAGCATGAAATTGATCAACGAGAAAAAGGGGCGGGGATTAAGTGGCGACGTGGCGAGTTTGGGAACGGGCGGTGCGTGGCGGGCCAGGACGGTGCGTAGCAGGGTGAAATGAAACGTTCCGAGAATGTTAATAAAATTTCTTTCTTTTGCACCATTAATATAATTAATTCCTTTTCCTCTCTAATAGGTGATTGCGACAAATAAACGTGCAAATGCGGGGTTGCTTAACCGATTTGAGCCTAACGTAATTTTGTGCGCCTGGCGTTCGCCCTTGTGCGCGCACAATCATTGATGGGACCCTCTGGAAACATGCATTTTTAATGCTAAACCAGCATGTTATGTTAAAGTAGATTATTGACAAATGACATTTTTGGTCGTTCCCAAATAGAAAAGGGCCCCATCAGCTCGACATGTGAGTCTTTACGAGCCTCGGAATCTCCAAGAATATTGAAGTTTTTAAATCTATTTTGTAAACTGATATAAACTTGATAAAATGACTTAATGATGTTATAAAATGATATAAAATTCTTAAAACGATTAATCTTATCGCTCGTATCTTATCATTAAAGTGATACATTAGGAAGATTGGTTTAAGAAGGAAACACTGTATAAAGATTAGAGAAGTAATCATAATATAATTTTCTTAGAAATGCGTAACTTGAAGTCTCTTCTACAATACAGTACATTGATTTGAATCAAAATAAACAAATATTTAAAAACAAAGATGGCATATCACTTTCCCAGAGTTACCTGAAAAGAAGTACATTAATTATATGTAAACGCTTGCTATTTTTTTCTTATCTTTCCTCGTTCTCTCTCTCTGTCTTTTCCTCTTTCTCTCTCTCTGTCTCTCTCTCTGCCTCTCTCTCTGTCTCTCTCTCTCTCTCTGCCTCTCCTCTCTCATTCGCTCACTCCGTCTCTTCCTTCCTTTACCTATCTACCTGTCTGTTTCGTCCCCTCTTTCTCTATCTTCTCCAGTATTTCCGTCTTTCTTTTTCATTTTTCTTCATCTCTCATATTTATTTTCACTCCCATTTTCTATCTTCTCTCACCTTTCCACAAACATACAACTACCATCGTCAAGGCATATCACCGAAGCGCAACTCAATTTCCTAAACCACTAGCATGCACGGCGCTGAATTTGCACTGAACTCGATTGCACAAGCGCAAGTGCAATTGCACTACCCGCCGGCAGGTTGGCTCAATAACAAAGGTAGGGATTGGCGACCAGCAACTCAATATTTATTTGCGCCGGTGGGTCAGCAACAGTGCTCGTGCGCTAAGTGGAGATAATGAGGTGGGCCAACGACCTTGAACTATGCCGCGCAGCGCCGCGCTGCCAATCGCAGGCCGCCGCCGGCGGGTTTGTCCCCCACACAGCTGATCTGCGCAGATCGGGATTCTGTCTCGGCGCCACACCGCGCAGAGCGCGTTCACCGAAACCCTTCCAGCAGCTCCCGCAGGTGCGTCGACGGCGAAACAGCTCGCGCAGACACCCACACGCGCAGGGCGCCCAAGGACGGAGGCGGACAATATTTCGAATTTAATTGTATAAATCTTTGACTTCTCATTACGAATTGGGTAAGTGATAACACGATAACAGCATCATTATTTAGTAACGTAGAATGTTTTTTAGATTTTAATGAGGTCGTTAAAAACTGGCCAAAAGTTTTGGATTCGAGTTTTTTTGCTGATGTTCAAGCTCTTTTAAAACTATATATTAACACCTTAAAAATATTGAGCATTTAACTAATGCTCAGTAAATAACTTTTGCAATTGATTTTGTACACAAAATCAGATTTGCAGTTTTGTAGATATCATAATCTCCATGGTGGTCCTTTGCTCATTTTATAGAACGTTATTGGTTTTATGTTATTCGTATCTGCGTTGTAAATTAACGATATACATGAAGTGAAAATTAAAAACGATAACTTGACGGAAAGTTGTTATTGATTTTATGACTTATTCCGAAGAATATTTTAAACCTTATTTCTTTTGTTGCTAAGAATTTCTTTGAAATAATGGCTTCAAGAGTTCTTTTGATTAATCTCCTTTTACAATTGTGTTTCATTTTAACATTTGTTTGGAATGTCACGTTTCCTAGTTACGTTGTTAGAAAAAAATACATTTTGGCAGAATAATTTGTAAAACTTAAGAATCCGATAAATATCACAATTATATTCTAACAAATGTTTTAACGGTTACCAGTTGATCGAATTCCGCACATTATCACAAGCTTTTTTTAAAAAATTGGAACATCTAATGGAAGTATGAAATGTACATTTGGTTCTATTAAATATATTTTGTTAATATTTTTGGGCATGAAATATCACGGTTAAAATTGCTAAAATGAAGACTTTATTAGAGAGTAAATCTAAAAATCCAAGATAATTGTTCTTTAAACTCGATTAATCAAAAGTTTAATTTCGTTTTAGAAATTAATTTAAAGAATTAAAAGTCGCATACCATACCAGGGGTGGGAGTCAACGATGAACGTCCCCAGCATAGTTTTTTCTATATCTTTATTTTGGGTAAGTAGTTATGGTTTCATTGATGTTCTGCTCCTACCGGAATGGCATTAGTATGCGACTACAAAGCAATTCTTTGAAATATAAAAATGTTTGATTTTGGACATTAAGCAATCTATTGAAATATCAACCTCCTCTTGAAAAAGAGATGTATATTAGTACAAAACGAAATCCTACATGACTTAAAACAATATTTAATTTGCCATGTTGGTAGCATTTAAGTGTGGACTGTTTGAGGCAAGTGCGTGGATGTATGCGTAAGCGGAAAAGCGCGTACTCACGGTTCACTCCGATATGTCCGCTTACTGAGAATGTCGAGGTCATTAGATAAGGGTACTCCGAGTTGGATTCTGAAGCATGATGACCAGTAGCTTTTTCATTTTTTAAAACTCATTTCTTCTTGTTCCGCAATTTTGTCCCTTGAGAAGGTTAATCGTAAGAAAATCGATTTTGCACCCTGAGTGTTTTGTCACTCAGAGCAACGTCGGGGTCCTCTTTAGACAATCACTGAGGTTCGGCATTGGGTCAATTTAATTTTGCAATGTGTTTTTGTATTTGGAATTTTAAGTTCGGATTAATCCGACTTTTTTCAGCTAGCGGTGTTCGCAGGCCCGGGCCCTGTTTCTTATTTTTTTATCCACGCCTGGGGATAAGGGAGACATATGGGAGCATGACGTATTCCCATCACCTACCTAGTTTACTTGGCCTGTCTGAGCTTTTTCTTTCGTTACACAGCATTAGAAATTGAGATGATTTGCATTGAAAAGCTACATATTTATTTTTGCCTCGGCCGAAAAACCAATTTGGGGTTCCTCACAGAAAGCTATCTTACTGCCCATGACCACCCGAAGGGCAAATATTACAATATTGATTTATTTTTCAATAAAGTTATTTTAAGATAATGAATTTTAATACAACGTCCGTCAGACGAATTCTTTTCAGTTCGTAACCGTCAGATTACTACATTTCAAAAACCAGCCCACCTTTAAGCATTCACTAGGTCGTCATTGACCGAGGTTTGACCTGCCGTTCACGTGTTAAACATAGCCCCTAACACCAAAGAAATAAAAAATGTAAAAGTATGTGTACATTCACAAAAAGACAAAACCGCATATACATAATTTTGCAAGAAGTTCCCTCAACACACACATGTAACAGACCGTTCTTCTTTTGTTCATCGAGTGCATGTCACATGCTACAGCCATTACCCAATTACCGAAACGTACACGCAACGTATTCTTGAAACCTTCTCATTTTTAGCGGAATTGACGACTTCCGAATGGAAGTAATTAGTCATCCCTCGCCGTAGGCCGTGGACTGTGGGAGAGCAATTTCCGCCGCTGGAAACAAAAGGGGCGTGTCGCGTGCGTGCCGGGAGGGCAGGGCGCCGCGCAGCGGGGCGCAGAGCTGTACGCAGTCGCTAGAGAGCCGCTACGCACTGCGCGAGCGATCTGAGAAGCTCGGGAGCGAAGGCCGTAAGTAGACAACTTACTGAGCGGCCGCGAAAAGTATGATGTAACTTCTGTTCATGTATAAACGGTGCCGTATTACGAAGTACCTTTGTTAGGATTGAGACGTACTATATCAAGGCGGGTTTATTCCATTGGTGAAAATTGTTCAAGGAAAACAAAAGTTGCGTCGCGTCCAGATGTGGTTATATCGGAATGGTTCTCGCCACATTTTAGACGGGAATAAGCTGGATGTTTTAAAATTATATCCAATCGTAATGTAGTGATGGACTAAATTGAGCAAATTCAAAAAGTTAACTCTGGTAAATAATGTAATGAGGTGGTTTTGAGAGCAAAAGTCTTATTTATAAATGGGACTTTGCTTGGGACTTTATTTTTACAAACCGAGTGTACATTAAAAAATGTAGTGAATAAAATATTCTGATGATACTCTGGAATAAGTCTTGAAATGTTAAATCTATTACTAAATCTACTACTGTATATGCTTGATGATTACTAAAAGATAACAATTATTGGTTTTCTATCGTCATTGAGAAAAGTGAAATGTTAAAAGGTACTTTTTCCTTGTGACAGAGCATTTCAAAGAGAAACTTTAGAGAATCGCAACAGCGAAATATCCAACTGTAGATAGGGTCACAAAACACTCCATGTTCCTTGTAAATTACAACTGCCAGAGGCTTCCGTTATCTTGCGTGACGTCACCGTCAGGGAGGCTTTGGTTTGCGGTAGACCTGCAATGCTACAGAAGAACTGGATTCCTACAACTAGTGAACTCATAGTACTACTAGTGCTACTTTCCCATTCATAGACCAAGACATAGACCTTTTCAACATCAACAGGTACGCTCTACTGAATGCAAATAACTTCTTGTAGTGTTAGTTAAAACAAATACCATACATGCAGGCAAATGTTACTGTTCACAATGTAGAAAGTGTTCAAATTTGGAATTGAGTGATGTACAGTGAATAATATAAAGTTTGCATAACCTTTCAGGAATTGAATTATATAAAAGAGAAGCATAGAAAGAAGTTAGCACATGCTTAAGATAATGACGTTTTGAAATGGAAAAAAAATAAAATAAATAAATTGAAAAATGAATTTTCACTTTATATGATAATTGTTTATTTGTGCCTGTAACTAATATAGCGTGAATGCAACCTTCAAAAACAAAAATAATTATCTAGCAACTACATCGCTTAAAATGTAAAAGTTTTACAATTTAGGAACGGGTTTACACTGTACTAAAAAAGAAAATCCTATTTTTTTGCATAATCTTGAATTCAGTACTTGAAAATTATCTGAGGAAGCAACAGTGCGTGTGACTAAAATAAGAAGATTCATATAACTGAAAAAGCAAATTATGTTCAAAAACGGAAACCCATTTAAATAACTTCAATATGTTTGCAGTTTGAACGAAAATATGTTTTTATTTATTTTAAAATGTGAATTTTAAAATTTTAACAGCATTAATATACTTCTGATTCTGCAATTGCATAGCATTCTAAATCATGATTCAGAAGTACTTCACAAACCAATCTTATGGACATTCACTGCAACTTAATAATTAGTATTATTAAACAGTTAGATTTTATAAGTTCCAAATTCTGTTCAGATCGAGCAAATTGTTATCTGTATGGCTTTAAACAAATTAGTACTTCTGAACGTACCAGGTTAGCATTAATTTGCAATAGGTTGTACGGCAATTTCTAAAAGTTCACTGCAAGGTTGACATGACCTAGGAAAAACCAGATCATATTAAATGAAACGTTCATGTAACTTAGAAAAGCACATGTACATGACAGTTTTGAAATTTTGGAAATTTCAAATATCACAAGTGTGCTGAATTGCTGCAATTATAAATCTGTTTATTACAGAAAATAAAAGTTAGATGACTGAAATTAACAAATATATATATATATATATATATATATATATATATATATATATATATATATTATACTTCATATCAACAGATTTCCAAACATATTCAGCTATTTCAGTTGATTGTATCCCCCTTTTTGTGTGTATTAAGCATAAATGCTTTGAAGTAGTGTGTTATGCAGGAGTGTATCTTCAATAATTTTTCTTTTATAAGTTTACTTTTACAATATTCAATATTAATGAAAGAAGAAGAAGATTTGATAAACTTAATAATATATTTTCATATCTCGTGCTTTTTCAAATTGGCCCTTTATACCAAAAAATTAACTTACTTTACGTACTTAATTAACTTACTTTACGTACAGTTTACCAGGATTTCTTCGCCTAAATAAAAACTGGAGTTATATGTTATCTGTTTACGGAAACAGGAGCAATCCAGTAAATTAAAAATTCAGATTTAATTTTAGAATACTGGAAGTAGCTGGGAAAAATGGCAGAGTTCTGCATTTATTAAGAAGTCAAAATGAGACTTTTCTCACTTTCTAAGATAGAATACATTCGTGTAAATTAATATATACTTAATTTAAAAACAATGTATGAAAACGAAATTTAAAAAAATAAAATCACTATTAAAAAATAATATTTGAAATACACACAATTTTTATTATTTTAAAATCGATTATAATTTTGGATTTCACGCTGGTGTTCTCTACGGTAAAGCTCACACACACGCCGCTTCCTGAATTTGTTCCATCTTCAAACATCAAATAATTTTTTTTGTTTTTAATAGTTCTAAAGCAAATTCAGTCTATTTTTGCACTAACAAGTCGGTAATTATGATGAATACATGAGAATATTAACATAAGATCCGTTTTACACGCTTCCCTTCGACGATTTTGAAGCCTAAGCGCAGAGCGGCGCTATTTCCCCAGGGAGGCGTTCGGTGAATCGAAATCGTTCGTCAAACGTGTAAAGCGGTTATAATAGAAAACATTAGTTGGTAAATGTATCACAATGTCTTTTCACTGTCTTCTTTGAATATACAACACAAAATCGAAATGATTTACCGTGTTGGCAGATTTTCATCCTTACGACTTAAATATCATATTCTCATATAAGTTCTCTCTGAACAGTACAAAACCCTCAACTCAGACTAACGCCAATCTATCTGTCTAATTGCGTGAGGTAACTGAAGTTTGTTCAGACCATGACTCCCAATTGTGATCTCGTAGGTAATTACTTGCCATAGCAGTGTGCTATCTTTACTTGGAGGCAATCCTGGGTTCGATTCCCGGTCGAGGCAAAAATAGAGCTAGAGATTTTCATTACAATTGTGTCAGTTTCTATAATTGTGTGCCGAAAGAAAAGCTCAGGTAGGACAAGTATGCTAGATACGGAGATGGGAATACGTCATTTTCGGCGCATGTCTCCCTTATCCCAAGTGTGGATAACAATAACAGGGCCCAGGCGTAGGAAAGACGCGGGCAAGAGTACATATTGTAGATTATTTAAAATAGTTATTTCTTAATTTATTTGTTTAAATCCTTAACTTTTACAACACACACCTACGTATCTCCCAATGGGTTAGGGATGAGTTTAATGGTTATAATTTTAAGCTTTTCAGCTTTGTTTAACTTTTACAACATTCCAAATTTATACTTATTACTAACGAAGTATGGAAAGAAGTGTTGTGAATAAATTTATTCATCAGTGAACCATTTGTATCATATTTCACTGTGATATACGAAACGTCTCGCATCCTGAATGGACTGCGCCATTACCGACCGGCAACACGTTTCTGTTGGGTTTTCGTTGAATCCCTTGACCATAGAGCAAATGTTAAGATTGTTACTTGGCATGCTTCTGAACAAACCTTCCTTTTAGCTCCCCCTTATAAATGCCAGATTATTCAGGTTCTGTTTCTGACATAAATATAAGTAATATGCGGTGTGGGTGTTGTTTATCGTTGTTGTAGCTGTTATTGTTGGTTAATGTCCGGGTTCTGGAATCTTCTCTATTGCCCTTCATCAACAGGAGAGTGTTGGGCATTTTCAAAGTTGACATTATATGGGTGCCTAGCTACCAACTGCTTTTTCGGCTCCTTTGTTCTCCGTCAAGAACCGAAACAACGTTATCAGTCATAGTATTGTGTTCCCCTTCACGTGTGTTCCCTCTCACTAAAAGAAGGATCACAAAATCCGATTACAACGGGAATTGTCGGATGAATGTATTTTTGCTGGATTCCACTCAGTGTTTTCACGCCACAAGCATAGCATGACATGAGAATTTCCGCAAAATTCACCTCCTCCAGAAGTGTTTCAACCAGCAAACTTGCATTTAGAAAAGCATTGTGATAACTCCCAAATCACTGGGAACAGTTATGGTTACTAACGACATTAGATAAATATAGAGTAAATAACTAACTAAATCTGTTATTTGTGTCATTCAGTAAGCCGTGTGTTGTTCAATGTATTTCCTAGTACATTGTAGGCGAAAATCGTAATAGGAAATACCTTTGAGAAATGTGTACTCTTATATTATCCTTATCTCCAACTCATTTGCTTTCATTGTCCTTATTGGTGGGCTCCCGTTTATCTTCTATTACGGTCGCCGGCCGCAAAGATCGCCTTTTCATTCCTATAGTTGGTGACGATACAGCAGTACCAATACCGAAGGAGTGTTGCGTGCGTGTGCAGGCGGCCATGGGCGTGTGGACGTGGGTGGCGCTGGCGGCGACGCTGCTGGCGACGGCGGGGTACGCCTTGCTGGTGTGGCGCTACGGCTACTGGCGGCGGCGCGGGGTGCCCGCGCACCGCCCGCTGCCCCTCGTCGGCTCCTTCGTGGACGCCGTCCTCTTCCGGAAGACAGTCGGCGAGGTCTACAGGGACATCTACAGGTACACTCTCTTTCGCGCTGTTTCAGTTACGGACGTCATCATGCGATAAGCAGCATATAACAGACGCGTACGTAAATAGAGGCGATGGCTGAGGGAATGGGTGAATGGGAAAATAATGCCATCGGGACAATGAGGTGAATGGGAAAATAAAGTGAATGGTAAAATGAAGTGAATGGTAAAATGAAGTGAATGGTAAAATGAAGTGAATGGTAAAATGAAGTGAATGGTAAAATGAAGTGAATGGTAAAATGAAGTGAATGGGAAAATGAAGTGAATGGGATAATGAAGTGAATGGGGGAAATGAAGTGAATAGGGGAAATGAAGTGAATGGGGGAAATGAAGTGAATGGGGGAAATGAAGTGAATGGGGGAAATGAAGTGAATGGGGGAAATGAAGTGAATGGGGGAAATGAAGTGAACGGGGGAAAATCAAGTGACTGGGAAAAATTAAACTAATGGAAAAAATGAAGGGAATGAAAAAATGAAGTAAATGGGAAAAATGAAGTGAATGGTGGAAAATGAAGCGAATGGGAAAATTTAGTGAATGGTGGAAAATGAAGTGAATGAGGAAAAATGAAGTGAATGAGGAAAAATGAAGTGAATGAGGAAAAATGAAGTGAATGAGGAAAAATGAAGTGAATGAGGAAAAATGAAGTGAATGAGGAAAAATGAAGTGAATGAGGAAAAATGAAGTGAATGAGGAAAAATGAAGTGAATGGGGGAAAATGAAGTGAACGAGGGAAAATTATATGAATAGAAAATGTGAATGGGGAAATGATGTGAATTGGTAAATGATGCAAGTGGGACAAAATCGCGAGCGATCTTGTCTCCAATTCATAATCTCTTCTCAGCTACCTTCGTCAATCCAAACTCGAAAACCATGGGAGAGGTATGGGGGTATCATATTCTTGTGAACAGACGATGTCTCTCCCTGTCGCTGAGTTGTTTGGTACTGCGCACGCGCAGACAGTTCTCAGGGCAGCCTGCGTGCGGCTACTTCAAGTGTCTGCAGCCGGCGCTACTGTTGAGGGACCCGGAGCTCGTGGGCACGGTGCTCGTCAAGGACTTCTCCAGCTTCAAGGACAACGACATCTACATAGCACACGACGTCGACCCCATGTTCGGACGCAGTCCCTTCTCTGAAAAGGGCGACAAGTGAGTAGCAGCGCTTGTGATGTCTCAATTGAAGGGCTCAGTAGAACAAGGGACTATCCCACATTTTTTGTGATATTGAGTTATTAGCACTATACAAAACTTCAAATATTATTCTTTAAGAGTAATATGTTATATAAATCCAGTATGGACTTATATGCAAGTGTACTGTGTTTAAACGTTTAAAAACATATTGAGTTGGATGTGTCATAAGGCCCCTGCCGCTTCTCGGTGGAGCCACTAGGTGGCTCCGAGTGAAAACACCGTTAAGATCGGACGGACGTAAGATTCTGCGTCCGGAGTCTGTGGAAACATGACTACCCATAATCCGCGGGGTAGAAGTTTACTGTTTACCTTCCACTGCTGGGACCGAGATTCAACATCTAGTAGACCCATCTGGAATACGTAGTAGACAAAGTTGGTTCGTGTCAGGTGTTCTCGTAGTTCTCCCGTTTCTCTTGACACTCATTTCAGCATTACTTCATCATAATTAATATATCATCTTCATAATTGCATACCTATAAATCATTCATTCACTTCCAGATTCGGCCATAAGGCTTGGACATTGGAATCATAATAAATGTGTCGTATAGATTAAGAGTAATAATGTTTTCAATAATTTCTGCGTCGAACATGAAGAAAATACAAACTATTCAAAATAAATATTTTCGGAGAATTCTAAAGGCTGAATGGTTCATCTTCAACAAACAGATAAATAAAGAATTACAAATAGAACTAATTAAAATATTAATAATTAATCAATCTTCTAATTTCTTCAACTCCTAAACAAATTATCCTATTTATCAACATTTTGATCTGGGAAAAAATTATCACAAAAAAAAAGTTTCGTTCCCGTTTCTCTAAAGATATATTTCATCCTCTATAAACAATTTTCTACATTAATGTTAAATAATACCTTCTCTTAAAAATCTGGATTTATAATAAAAATTACTAAATACTTAGTAAAATCCAATTTTACACGAATATATTATTAAAATAAAATCATAATTACCAATAATTATGATATGAATTCTGGCATCTCCAAAACGTTCTGTACAATTTTATTCAACATCCTGAAAAATTGTAGAAAATTGAACAGGAAATAAGTATATTAAAAATTGTCTTGTTCAATTTAGATGGTTTAAATTTAGAAGTTTGAAAGATGTTTTGGAGTTTAAAAGAGGTTTAAGAGGAAGTAAAATTTCGAAAGCTAAAAAGTTGGTAAAAATCTGTTGTTTTGCTCACAGGTGGAAGCTGGTACGGGGGCAAATCACTTCTACGTTCACTCCAGCGCGCATGCGCGGCCTCAAGGATCAACTCATTCAGACCACGGAGGAGATAAGTGACTACCTCAAGAACGAGAGCAACAGGGAAGGTAAGCTTAGTCCGACATACTAGCTATAATATTTAACATACCAGAAAAAACACTGTCTTCAAGTGTCGTTAGTACGTAAAGGACATAAATTAGTAATTAGAATGTGCCTCTTTCGAAAGTTCTTGACAGTTCAAAAATGTTATTATCTCTTTCATTGCAATTTTATTAAATCCTCTTTATTATTATTATTATTATTATTATTATTATTATTATTATTATTTGAATAGTTGAATTTCTTCCTGTTGATCCTATTTTAATGTTGCAGATGGATGGCTCGTTTCACGCATTTTTGGACTATATAGGATCAATCTTACGAGGATACCAGGAATTGAGACATTTGTACTTTATATATATTTATTTATTTATTTTCAGCTTTACGTTTCGCACATTTGGCATGTGCCTTTTCAAACTGCTTATTCTATATTGCTTTTGAAAAGGCACATGCAAAATGAGGGAAAAGTAAAGCTGAAATTAAATATATTTAAAAAAAATGTCTTAATTCCTGATATCCTCTTAAGATTGATACTGTGTGGTACAAAAATACGTGAAACGAGCCATCTATCTGCAATATTATTATTTAATTATTATTTTTTTTATCATTCACTTTCATTTTTACGTGAAGGATCATTTTTTTATTATTCAGAATTTATTCAAACTATGTGAGGAATGTTTAGTTGTCAATTTATGTTCTGCACGTGATGCAATATACAAAGGGAATTATATTATTGGGAAAGTGGGATGATTCAGTGTCATGTTATGTAGAGGTATTCTTCAGGCCGGACCCTGGAGAAAATTTGAAGATGAGAACTTTGGAGTCACTGGCATGTACAGTACTCGCAGTGGCTGAGAATCACAAAACGACGTCTCATCACTGTAGGCTGCCTTTGTTAGATCCAAGTGGGAAAGTGATGTATGCAAACAGGAGTTTGATATAAAAAAGTAGACTAAATTTCGCGTATCCCGCTTCGCGCCCTCCCCATTCTCCGGAAGAAGGGGTGGATAAAATACGCGAGTTCCTTGTTCTCTTGCATCCATAAGATCGTCATTGTGTATTGTGTGATTCGCTCCTCCATCTCGTGCTCAAAGGGTAGTTCTGTATTAGCTTTCAATGCGAGACGTGGTTCAAAATGGAGACTATTGGATCGAGGGCCTTGCATCTCTCATTGTCTCATTGTATTTACTTTCTCTTCGCAAATAACTTTCTCATGTCAAGATAAATGCGATTCTTTAGATGCGACAATATTTTCGGATTCCTAATTGTACACAAACTCATAATAAATACCTGCGATTTACTTTCATTCACGCAAATGTCTTTATGACTTTTAATTATTCAATTTGGGAACCATCCATGTATCAATTTTGAACCCAAGTTTCGTTGTAATCAAATTTCTTGGATAATAATCGTTTCTTTCTTCCAATTAAATCCCTCTGTTCTCTACAAGAGCGAGTAGGCTAACAGTGCCTTGTGTTGCGCAGCTGGCATCGACGTGAAGAAAATGGCGGCGATGGCGGCGACGGACGCCGTGGCGCTGTGCATGCTGGGCGTACGCAGCAACGCCCTGCGAGACAAGGCCAGCGAGTTCGGCAGCATGTGTCGTTTCCTGCTGGACGCTGGGCTGTGGGACTCCATCAACATCATCATCTTCCTGTTGCTGCCCTCGCTTTCCCACATGCTGCGCATCCGGTGAGCCCTTGCGCCCGCTGGCGCACGAAAGAGTCATTAAGGCCCATTCACAATGCAATCACAAACATAAGCATAACATACCATTGTAGAAATCACGACCGTTAATAAGTAGTAGGAAAATGGATCACGGGATCGGTCAATTAATGGATTACACTAGTTTGCCAACGTTTCGGAATATTTTATTCCATCATCAGGGCTAACAACCAAAAAACACAATCACAATAAATAAGGACAAACTCTTCTGAACAACAACATAAAAAAACATGAATGAACATACATGTAGAAAAATAATTACACAGATAACTAAATAAATAAATACATTATATACCGTATATCTAAGTTAAGGTCATATAAAGGATACACACCTTACTAATACATATACTGGTCAAACATAATGTTCCTCCACAGCACAACTCCAATACAGAGTTGCTGAAGCACCCACGTCCATAGCAGGTCCGACCATGGCCACGGCCCGAAAGAAAGTGAATGAAAAACCACTGTATTGTCAGGACCACGTGCTAAGCAACTCCATGCCGGAACCATGCGTATCCGGTTTCATTATCCTTATTAATTTATTTATTTACCCTTTTTTTATATTAACAATTTTTGTATCTTTGCATCCGAACCCGTATTACGAAAAAAACAACAATTGTTAACAATTATTTGTATTACTATATTATTAATAAGGTACCCTTAATAGATATCTTGAGTATTGAGAGAAAATCATAGTATATTACGTACTACGAATTGTGCTGTGGAGGAACATTATGTTTGACCAGTATATGTATTAGTAAGGTGTGTATCCTTTATATGACCTTAACTTAGATATACAGGAAATAATGTATTTATTTATTTATTTAGTTATCTGTGTAATTATTTTTCTACGTGTATGTTCATTCATGTTTTTTTATGTTGTTGTTCAGAAGAGTTTGTCCTTATTTATTGTGATTGTGTTTTTTGGTTGTTAGCCCTGATGATGGAATAAAATATTCCGAAACGTTGGCAAACTAGTGTAATCCATTAATTGACCGATCCCGTGATCCATTTTCCTCCTACCTATAAGCATAACACATAGACATAGACATTAACACAAGCGAAGAGTTGGCGTATTCACAATGTCGAACATAAACACAGGCAAAATAAGAGTTTCTATTGGCTATGAGACGCAGCACACGAATCGACACGAATAGTTCGCCTATCGACTTCGATACTCGATTTTGAGTTAACGAACTGTGATTGGCTCATTCCTTATGTCTGACATAAGCATAAGCACAGAAGCTTGAAGCTTGCAAGCTCTTAAGTTAACGTCTTACGTGTTATGCTTATGCGAACGCATTGTGATTGAGTCCACTTGTAGACGTAGTCCTAACTTTTATGTTAACGCCATGCTTATGCTTATGTTTGCATTGTGAATGGGCCTTTAGAGTTATCTGCGCCAAACCTTTCGTTCCATGGTGGGAGGTGCGTGATTGACGCATGTGCAATGGCTGCTTTCCCTTGCCACACTTCAGTCATCTGTAATAGTTGTCACTCTGTTATTTGCGCACGATTTGTCGATCCCTCTTTTCGACAGATGCGAGAGGAGAGTTTGTTATTTCGATGACAGGACTATTATATGGAATTTGCAGGTTGTTTTTGATGCAAATAGTTTCTATTACACGAAAGTGAACATTTCATTAGCAAACATTCACATTGGTTATTAGATTTTGTCCGCAACGATCGTTGTTATCATTTAATCTTAATTCAACTATTGTTAGTAAAGCAGTGGGGTAAGTAAACCAGGCATCAGGAAAATATAGTACTGCTTACCGCTTCTGTATACTGCTCACCGCTTCTGTATACTGCTCACCGCTTCTGTAACACTGCTCACCGCTTCTGTAACACTAAGTAACTAATTCAATCCTTTTGAATGCCTTTGGGCATTAATTGTGTTTTCCTACTTCACATGCCTAGAAAATTAAGAAAATCGCCATTGTGGTGTGAAATGTTAGGTTTTGTGCCCAGGATATTGATATATGAATTTGGCACTGTCGCGTTTCAGGCGTGTGATTATGTTATACATTAGCATTCCGTGAAACATACCTCCTCTTTCTAGGGTCATAGAATGGCGCGAAGAATATACAAACACCCAGCAAACACATTTTAAAATGTCTGTGGTGAATTTCTTAAAAAAGAGAGAAAAAGTTATCTGAATTAGCATCACAAAGTGTTAGTATGATACATATTTTTGTCTTTAGCAAATGAATGTTATTTCCTGAAGTCTTATGTCCCATACGTTCCGAAAATGTCCATTATACCATCCAAAGTTTGCTTTCGTGCTCAAGAGAATGAGGTTTTATACTTTGTAAATATACACATACGGGCATGGATACTACGTGTGTGTGGTGATACGCAAACAACATCGCAAATGAAATGAGATGGCCATGTCTTACACTGATCTCCAACTGGTATTACAAAACATGCCTGGTGGACTATGATGCTTGTACTTTTTCGCTCTTGTCTTTAGAAATTCACCACCGACATAGCACAATGTCTTAGCAAGATATTTACAGATTTTTAATGCCATTGAAGTACTGAGGGGAGGAAAACTGTATCACAGCATGCAGATGTAAACACAATTGCATAACTGTAAAGCAAGACAATATGCCAGTTCTACATATCAATATCCCGGCAACAAAAACAAACTTTTTACACAGCATTGGCGATTTTTTGGAATTCTAGAGAAATAGGAAAACACAATTAATGCCCAAGGATATGCAAAAAGTTAAAATTTGTTACATAATGCTACAATCTATATCGGTAGCATTGATTTGCGTTTGCACTCAGAAAACCAAAACCTTCTTTTGCTTTTATCTAAAACGGATGTGCCGAAAATGTTTGTGGTTTTAACTTAGCGGTTAAGTTCAAATATGTGAAAAATCACATTTGAAGATCTTTTTCAAGAAACTTAGCGCGAGCCCACACCGGCGCAATTGCCTGGTAGGTTTGCGAGATTCTGAGTTGACTGCGCGCAACAGTCGCAGAGGCGCCGCGTTGGGAGGTATTCCCTTTGTTTCGAATCACCCTCCCCCGAGCTAAGCACCGTGCAACGATCTGTATCTAGTTGTGCGAAATCCCAGATTCACATAGCTCTCTAGTCGAGTTGATGAGGCTAGTGGTGGTTGGGCTTCTGTTGCAACTGTTGCGAAAACATAGGCCAGATGGTGTTTGAAAGTACGTAGTTCAGCATATATAATAATTTTATTTACCTTCCTTATGGGTGTATTACGGATTTAGTCGGAAATATGGTTAATGTTAGGAGAAGCCGATTCATTCGCTGATTAGCTACTCGGTTTCGATGAAGCTGTATGAATCAAGGTGAACATACTATTTCGGACGTAATCGTCCTAATGTTGACGCTGTTTCAAATAAGGTGACTGTCAAAGTGTCAGGCGTCTTGTGTGTTTGCGAGAAGTATTTTGGCGAGAAAATGCGTTGCACAGATTGAAGGTTGTTTTACCGAATGTTAATCGCCAAGACCAAAAGTTGAAACATCGTCGCCAACTCGGAAACGCAACAGTTAAAGAATGTAGTGAGGTATGGTTCTCTCACTAGCCTTAGAAATGTCCTCCAGCAGTCTCAAACATCTACATCACATATTATCTGCCATTCTAAGTCACCAACACATAATCTACAACAGCTTCGTCGTGCTGTCACACATGTTTTTCAACCAGCTTAAGTTCGCAGTATGCAACCTGTCCTGCTTAGGAATTTAGTCTCCCATTTTGAGTGATGTGAACATTAACCGGCTAATTCGCGAATTAGTCAGATTCGGGTATTAGCTGTAACAAATACGCAAGCGCATTGGTGAGAGGTAGCGTTGTCATTTGTCCTGTGATACGAGATCAATAAATGTCTGTGCTGTGAATTAATTGCTAGATGAATATTGACGGGTGTTGTTTATCAAGTGAATAGTACTGGCATATTGACAGGTTTACTGCGTACGAGGGAGGACACGTTTTTTAATCTCAAAATTGAAATAAACACTGAGTAAAGGGTATAGCCGAATAAGGGGGTGAAAAGTGGTGAAGTCGGATGCACGAGAACCCACCCATCTCTTTCATCATCCGTTTCAAAAATTTATTCATTTTTGTTCTATACAAATTTGGTGTCAGAACTGATTGTCAAAAATATCTTCAAATTCAATTACTTTTTCCCGTCTCTCCAATTTTTTTCAGCCTGATACATGAAATAGAAGCTGAGAAAAAAATAAAACATGAAAAAAACGTTTGTCCTGGTATGTTTGTCCTGGTGGTTTGTCCTAGATTGCCCTAGGAGGCTGATTTTTTGTGAATATATTATTTCTTATTAGAATTTTTTATTCTCTTTTGTATGAGCATCGCGATTATCGATTTGGTTTGGGGCACTTTTCACCCCCTTATTCGGCTATACTCTTTGTTTTCGTGTAATTCACAGATTGCTTCAACAAATTTGATGACACTCAAGGGCTTGGAGCAGAAGCAAGGTAGGCAAAGGGAGCCTCCTGCCATTTGTGAATATTAAATGTTGATTTATCCCGTTACAACATCTGTCTTGTTTATATTTACGAAGGATTTGAGGTAGTAAGAAATGACACACTTCTACCGAAGTTGACTATTAACATTTACGAACAGTGGGAAGCTTGCTGTGGCTGGTTGGTTTATCTTGTTACAGCCCTAGATCCTTCAATTATAAAAAATATATTTATAATATGTCTAATTTTGTTTTTATATGAAACCTATATCAAGGAAACACATATTAATAAAAATTGTATATTATCATACAGAGATTAAAGATGTTAACAGGCTGAATGTTTTAAATTTTAGAGGTATACCAAATGAATAATTTTGAAATAACATGCGTTAATGTTGAACGGAAATTAAAAGAAAATGCTATACATTTGTACACAAAAGAACATTATTGTTAATTAAATTTATGAAATTAAACATGCAATAGTCCGAAAATAGGATAAAAAAGGGATTTATAAGAACACTACTATTCATGCTTGCTCTCGAAGCTTTTTCGAATCAATGACACGAGTTCACTGAAGAAATAGCACTTTATATCTCCTCAATTTATAAAATACATTTTGAGTACATGACATTAAATGAAATTTCAACTTGTTTTAATACAGTAAATATATATTAAAAGTATAAATGTGACAGACTAAAAATACAACATAAGTCTGAGTATAAAAGTAGGTATACGGTTATTACATTGTAAAATGCTTGTATCCGGATATTTGTGGCTTGAAAATCCTTGATTTCCATTGATCTTTCAGATATTTGAACTAAAACATTTCACCATAAATGTTGATATTCAATAATCACTTACTTGCAACTTCACTGAAAGCGAATTCCTGATTTGTTTGGAACATTTTCGAAGGAAGCTGTGAGAGAGCTTGTAAAGAATGTCCTATAAACAGAAGCAATCTCCTTTGTACTTTATAGCCAACCTATACGTTGGGAGAGATTGGGCCTCGCTGTGGTCGCTGGTTCCATGCGCATACACGTTTTACTAAAAGTGTTGTAATTCTCTTTATCCCCCTTTATTCTCTCTCACGGACGTGACATAGATAATAGATTTCGCATCAGAGAAGCCGCTGCAATTGCTTGTTGCTAGCACATGGCTGTCGACATCAACACGTTCCCATCAGACGAGAAGCACAAGGAAGACCGGCACGGCGTATTAATCAAGCATTCATTTCCGCAATAAATTCTGCACCGTGTCAGATTTAGCGACTTGCAGCGGCGTCTTATCGCCCCTGTTCTTCACCCGCGCGTTTGCCCCTCTCTGCAGCAGCATTTCCACGCACAGGTCGCAGTCGGAGAGAGCCGCCTCGTGCAGCGCGGTGTCCCCGTCGTTGTCCCGCGTGTTCACGTCCACGTCCCCTTCCAAGAGCACCTTCAGGCACCCGCTGCAGCGGGACTGGGCCGCCGTGTGCAGGACGATGCCGCCTTTGATGTCTCTCACCATGACGTCAGCGCCGTTTTCCAGTAGGAACCGGATCGTCTCCGGGTGGCCCTTCTGCGCCGCTTCGATCATCGGCGAGTCTCCGAACACGTCCTTGGCGTCGATGTCCGAGCCGTTCTCCAGCAGCAGTTGCACGCACTTGATGTGTCCTTCGTGAGCGGCTTCGTGTAAGGCCGTTTCGCCGTTGTTATCCCGCGTGTCGACGCTGGCGCCTGCCTTGAGCAGAAGCTGCAGGCAGACTTCGCATCCGGCGTATGCCGCTTCGTGAAGTGCGGTTTCACCTTTAGCGTCCGTTATGTTGACATCTGCACCGTTCTGCAGTAGCACTTCCACCGTCAGTGCGTGTCCCTTTTGTGAGGCCTCGTTGAGAGGGGTCTCTCCAGCGAGGTCTTTCCGGTTGACGTCTTCCCCAGCGGCTAGCAGCAGCAGGACTATTTCCTTGTGGCCGTTTTGGCACGCCTCGTGGAGTGCCGTCTCCCCGTTCTTGTCTGTAATGTTAATCCCCGCGCCGGCTTTCAGGAGGAATTCCACGCTCTCGGTGCGTCCGTAGTACGCGGCTTCATGCAGCGCTGTCTCTCCCTTCTCGTCCAGTCCGTTCACCTTCGCCCCGGCCTTGAGCAGGTCCTCCAGGCACACCACGCAGTTCTCCTCGGCCGCATCGTGCAGCGGTGTCTCCCCATGAGAGTTCTTACGGTTGTAGTCGAAACCAGCGGACAACAAGGCCCGTACCACCGTAGAATTCCGAGCTTTAAAAGCTTTCCTCATCGCGTCGCGTCCTTCCAAACCCTGCAAGGGAATGGCGCTGTGGTTCAGGAGGATCTTGATGGCTTCCGTGAACCCGTTCTCCGCAGCCAGCAAGAGGGCCGTTTTGTACTGCCGGTTGCGGCCGTTGGGGTTGATGCCCGCGGCGACCAGGGCCTGCAGGACGTCTAGGCGGCCGGTGTGCGCTGCGTTGCACAGTATCTCTTCTTCCGCGGAGCCCCGCAGCGGGCGCGCGCCGTGTCCCTTGAGCGCCAGCACGCAGGCGACGTGGCCGCGCTCGGCCGCCAGCAGGCTGGCGCTCTTGTTGCGCTCGTCCCGCGCGTCCGGGGACACGCCCACCGCCAGCAGCGCCTTCACCACGTCCAGGCGGCACTCGCCCGCGGCCCTGCGCACACGGACGCGGATGAGATCGCCGGGATTTCAGGGGCTTACGATGAAACGGTACTTCGCACAAAATTGCGACAGCTGACATTTGGTCATCTGTGACGCTGCCATGCAATTGGAAGCTTCAACCTCGCCATACTGACTATATACTTAGATTTAAACATTGCTGCACTTCAAAGACACGAGTTGGAAGGAAGGGTACACTGTCATCCAATCGGGAGCTTCGTTAGTAATAAAAAAAATGGTATTGTAGCTCCCGATTGGATACCAATTTCCCCTGTCCTTCCAGTTCGTGACCTTGAAGTGAAGCTATTTTTAAATCGGAGTAAAGTGACGTTCAGTCTCCCGATTGGAAAACATCATCACAGCTGATCCAGTCCCAACGGACTCAACGATATAGACGGTTTTTTTAATGTGGCATCTGTGGGAAGTATCTCCAAGATGGAATTCGGCACGACTTTTTGCGTCTTTCTTGGTCCTGTCGCAAGATGTCGCATGATCGCGACCGCATCTAGCAGTGCTGCATCTGAAGCGACTCTAGCGGCAGGACTGAGAATGACGCAAGAAGTCGTGCCGAATTCCATCTTGGAGATACTACCCACAGCTACCACGTTAGAAAAACCCAAGTATAGTAAGTCCGAAATCGTGGAACTAGAGACCTTCAGAAGAGAACTGTGGTTTTGCAGACTTCTGTGGACAGATATTTCTTAAGAAACACGAAAACCTGTTGGTAAAAAGCAGTTCTCATCTGCCTGTCTCTAGTTCCACGAGTTTGTACTTAATACGAGTACGACTTAATACCTTTTGTTTCTATGCCCACGATTTACAGAGGTGTCAAATTATTAGACTAAAGTTATTCAATGTAACAAAAGTGTATTTGCGTCCGTAGACCTCCAGAAGAATAACTGTAGTTATGCATGTTGAAAATCGATTTTTAATTTATTATTTCAGTTAATGGGTCATTATGACAGATGCGGTAGTTTTTATGAGAGTTTTTATGACCTTCTTTTCTTCAGTTTATATGGTCTACGAATGGATCATTTTAAGTGGGATTCATATCAGAGCTACTTGCAGCTTATTGGAGTACAATCTGATCAATGCCTTAAAAATATTTTCAATCTTTTGTTTCTCTATTGTGACATGGAGCGTAGTAATTCATGAATGTACATGGCTTTCTTCTAAACCACTCTTGTATTTGAGGGAAATATTGGTCCTTAGGACCTCTAAGTATTGGCCTTAATCATACCAATAACTGCAAATAAACTTTCAGTGCCATTCACAGACATCACTTCAAAGCATTACTTTTGTCAGGAGCTTTTCAGGTCACATTATAATTCGTTAAGTCAAAGAACATGTTTACTCTAATCATTTGGCCACCTCTGTAAACCCATGATTGTTTTTGGAGAACAAAATTTCGTAATAATCCCTTTACTCTGCTCTCGTTTCCCATTATCTTCATTTGATCTATGTATATTCATGCCACAATTGTATTAAACATCGAAAGTCTTGGTAAACATGCAAATATCCCCGTGAGTCGCCAAACTAGGATTTGAAATATTTACATAAACTATGAAATAAATATTCTTAAAAATTATTATTAACAAAAAATTCTACTTTTAAACGCAAATTTCTTTATTAGAAATATCAAGTCAATGGGCCATTACACTTAAAGACCCCCTATCTAGTAAAATTCTGGTCGTGCCGCTGGCTGTGGGTAACATATAATGAAAGCAAAAAGATTAGAACTGTTTATGAGCACTGTGTTTGATGAGACTTTGAAGATTTAAAGAATGAAAGATGTTCTTGTTTTAAACTTTATAATCCTGTGATGTTAGCTCAGTGAATAGGAGAAACTCACAAGCTCTTTACTATTTTCCCCTCGTGTTCCTCAATTTATATTTCGGAGAAGAATATCTGAACAACTGTTCAGATAAATGAAATTGGCCCATGTAAGAATGACATTAATTCTGTATTTGGTTATGGTTTGGTTTGCTGTGAATGCCCGTGTTGTGGTCTTTTGAATCGGAAGTCTTTCACAGGATTTCTAGGGCATAAAGCAACCAAAAAATGGCCACTTTCTTCGTTGAAGACTTGGTAATTCGAACGAGTTCGCAAAAACTGCTGAGAAGCATTGCGCCCACGCCTGCGCTTAAGTGAGAGTTTAAAATATTCGATCGTAAAAAGCCGTGTTCGCCCGAACGTGCACTTGTCCGAAAACGGATCCAAGCTGACGGCACCCTCACCGCTATTCTTCCCACAACATTAAGATCGTTGACACTTGCTCATCTGTGACCCTACCATCCAATCGAGAGCTTCAAAGTCACCATACTGACGCCACTATATACTCCGAATTAAACATAGCTGCACTTCCAAGGCCACAAGCTGGAAGGAGAGGAGTATACTGTCATTCAATCGGGAACTTCGTTAGGACCAAAAATTTTGGTATTGGAGCTCGCGGTTGGATAACAATGTCCCCTCTCCTTCCCGTTCGTGACCTTGAAGTGCAGCTATGTTTAAATCAGAGTATAATGACGTTCAATCTGCCGATTGGAAGACAACATCACAGCTGATCAAGTGCCAACGGACTCAACGATTTATACTCTGGTTTTCAAAGAGTTGTACTTGTAGGATATCAGCTGCTTCGGTGTCATCCAATCACAAGGCGGAACCCCACCATTATGACATCACTTTAGTGATGTGTAAGGTCCCGATTGGACAACACCGTAAAAACTGATCAAATGACAGCGGCAGCAAAGTGACAACCGCAGTATAATCGAAGAATAAACCGGCATTCAGCTTACCTGCAGAGGCCCAGTTGCCCCGCAGGCCCCGTGACGATGTCAGCTGCCGCCTCCACCAGCGCCCACACGGCCGCCGCGCTCCCCGCCTCGCGCAGCGCGCGCCCCACCTCCTCCTCCCCGCACGCGCCGCCCCTACTCAGCATCAGCTCCAGCAAGCGCACGTCCCCGGCGCGGGCGGCCAGCAGCAGCGGCGTCTCCCCGCGGGGCCCGCGGCGCGTGGGCGACGCCCCGAAGCCCAGCAAGGCGGCGGCGGACTCCACGTCCCCATGGCGCACCGCGCGCAGCAGCAGCGTGTCCCCTCGCACGTCCAAGGGGTCGTCGGCGCGCGCCCCGGCCCGCAGCAGCGCCAGCGCCGTGTCGGCGTGGCCGTTGCGCGCGGCCGCCGCCAGGGGCGTGGCGCCGTCGGCGTCGCGCGCGTCCAGCCGCGCGCCGGCCGCCACCAGGTGGTCGCACGCCGGCACGTGCCCGCCGCCGGCCGCCTCGTGCAGCGCCGTGCGCAGGCGCGCCCCGCGCACGCCCGCGCGCGCGCCGGCCTCCAGCAGGGCGTCGATGACGTCGGTGTCGCCGCGGCGCGCCGCCGCGTGCAGCGCCGTGTCGCCCGACGCGTCGTGCGTCTCCGGGTCCGCGCCGTGCGCCAGGTGGCGCCGCAGGGAGGACAGGCGGCCGCGAGACGCCGCCTCGTGCAGGCTTTCCACGTCCGCGGGGTCCTGCGCAATAGCCCAAGCACGTCATTAAGGATTCGAATCCTCATCGTGGCAAAACACGGACTTTTCATGACTGCTATGACCGAAAAAATTAGTAATATCGTTTTTTATTCACCACTATTGAACACAAGAATAAACCACGGACAAGCTCAGTCAATCGGATAACCAGGACAAGCACCAAAAGCAAGCCAGATCACCAATAACCAGGAAATGTAACAAAAACAAGCCGGGTCACCAGAGTCCAAGAGCCCATATTACCGTTGCGTGGTCCATCATTCGAAATCACTAATCACTATCGCACCAATACTTCACTCTTCACCAGGGCTGCTCCACCTGACTGTTGCTCCTGGAGAGGGACGTTTTATATCACCTCCGGGCTAAAGGTCCGCCCACTACCCGGCCGTATGGGGGATGGCGCGCTAGGGCGCGCCGGCTGGAGCGTGACGGCTGCACCTGCTCCGATCGTGTCGCTCGTTTCTTGGGTTCCGTCCGTATTCCCCGGGGGCGCCGTCGTCTTGCCGCTGTATTCCCTGGGGGGGGGGGCTTTCAAAGGCACGAGGGCGATTATTACAATGACCACGGATTCATACTCAATATATGATACGATTAATACTGACTACTCTTTTTGTAGAAATGTTGGGAATATTTCTCTGTAATATGTGAGGGGTCTCCAGAACTCTCGAAGTTTCGTGGTCTATGGACGCGGAACCCTTCGTCTACCTCTTGGGGTTCAGATCAATCTTAAAATAGGAAGAAGTTAAAAATTACATGAACTGTCAGTCTATACTTGATGCAACAGCCTGCGTACGGGCCATGGCCTACCCGCAGCGTCCTGGCCTCGCGGTCATGGGTTAAGGGGTACGTGTGGTTAGCATGAAGACTCCTCACGCCCTATTCTGGTCTTATCCTGAGAAGTGTTTTCTCACCGCCACACAGCAACACACTGGGCCTTTGCAAAGAAACTCTGTGGTTCAAAACTATTTATATGGGTTACCCTTTTTCTTTATCCTTCGGGTAACTCACGGGTCAGCGTGTTCACTTTCCATGACGGAATCCCGGGTTCGTTTTCCGTTCGGGGCGGATTATACTGTGCGCTTTCCTTGCAATGCCCCAATGCAAGTTGCTGTATGACGTTGAGAAATCTCACTCGTCAGGTTGAGACGACCAGAATACGACATAAGTATGTATATGTGCTAACCACACGCAATTCTTAAATCCATGACCGCTAGACCGGGACGTCGCAGGTAGGTCTAAGCCCCGTAAGAAGCTGTTGAGCTAGTACACACAGACATATTCTTTTTCTAGAAATGGGAATATTCCTCAAGACAGGGAGTCCACAGAGTTGTCAAAATCGCGTAGTTATTGGACGTCGGACACTTTGTGTACCTCATGTGGTTCAGCGCAGTCTTAAAATAGGAGGAAGCTAGAAATTACGTATACTAAGCTCATATTGTAAGTCTTTGAGCTCATACAGCAAGAAATTGGTGAATGATTCTGATCTAGAGGTGATATTAAAACTATAATATGAATGACGATGATACAAATCAGGAAACTACCTAGGAGGAACGGTTGAACCCCGAGTAAACCTACCGCGAACTCGCTTTGACCACCTCAAACTCCGATTAGAATGATGGATTGATTGTTACTGATTCCGGACCCGTCAACTTCTATGGTCATTAGTCCCGTAATGGTAGTGCGTGTTTTTGCTCCGGAGGTGGCGGTGGTCTTCCCCCGCTGGATGGCCAGATCCGCCGCCGAATCCAGCGGGTCACCACCCTAGCCGGGAGGTCTCCGGCATGTGTGGTAGTGTAGTGCATGTTAGTGTAAGTGTGTGTGTGTAAGGGGTGAGGATAGGACAAGGAAGAGGAAGGAAAGATCGCGCACGGACCGTGGCCCTTTTGCTTGGGTGCTTCTCCGGCATTCGCCTGGTGTTGATCGGAGTAACCACGGAAAACTACTGAACGCACTACATGCCTGATGTGGGTTTTCTCACTTCAGGCATGTTACAGTATGCAAATATCTCCCGACTTGTATCCGAGTGTTTGTTTGGAGTAGAGAATAAAAGCGTAATTGTGTGTGAAACGGGAAAGCAAGCGACAAGGATTGATTGTTTTCATCACGGGAATTTACGCTGCTCCCCCCCGCTGGACGTTGATATCCGGCGCCGACCTACACGTCGCGTCATCTTGCTGGTTTTCCCATCCGGGTATCTCCCACCATCGGGGCAACGCCAAAGAAAAAAGTCGCTCGCGTCTGTGACCCGTTTGTTAGGGTACTGCACCTGCATTCGCCTGGTGTTGATCGGAGAAACCACGGAAAACTATCGATCAGAGCAGCTTGAATTCTTCTCCAGACAGCGACTCCCCTCGACCCAGATCTCTAGCTAGAATCGAAAATCCAACACACTATCGTCGAGACTGAAACTCTAGGACCTCTCCGACAGTGGTGCTTCAGAGGCTACATAGTAACTTCTGTTAGGACCTGTTTCACCGAACGAGAAAGAGTTTACTCTGAAGCAAATCATGTTTACTCGAGAGTAACTTCTTGGAGCGTTTCACCAACACTTTACTCGAGTGTAAATCGTCTATACGAGAGTAATTTCGAGAGTAACTTTACACTGCGAAAATTCGTCGAGTGAAGTACGGAGTAAGCTCAGTTTCCAACGTGCGTGTACCCCCGAAGTATGCTATGGCTATGGCTCGACGATTGCGAGTGATGGTATTTGAAGATGATTTCAGCGATGATTCGGAATATTTTCCTCCTTAATGGAGACAAAAATGGATGCGGGAGAGAATGGATTGGTTTTCCAATTATGACGATCGAGATTTTGCCAAGAGGTTATGTTTGACCAAATCAGCTCTTTAATTTGGAAGAACTGAAGATGATTTGGAAACAAATCATTTCATAAACTATTTTTTCTGATTTGTAGGTATCTTAATATTATAGGCAATCGGTTCAGAGTCCACATCAAAACATGATATATGTATTAAAAATCATTTAAACAGTGTATCAACGTATTTTACTTGTGAAGTACAATATTAACTTTATCAGGTACATTATAAACTGTGGAGGATTTGTTATTTTTCTTTTTTACCCCTGTGAATACAAAATATATATTGTAAGTACACAAAAACGAAAGGAAAAATAATAACCAGAAGGACTAAAAGTACAAAGAAAAATTAAAAAATAAAGATACAAAAACTAGGAAATAAACTACGCCAACTCAAATCCCCAAACCACCACACAAGACTATGACACCAAGTCGCCGCCGAGAATTTCGAAACTGAAATGAATGAAGCAAACCAGAGGTTCGCGATGGTCCTCATTGTTTCACGGCGGTTTCTCGCTCACGGCCTCTTCAATCACTCTGTGCTATGTATGAAAAATTGCACGTTCAGCTTGTTCGCGGAGTAAATCGGAGAGTATGTACTCTAAAGTAAAATAACCCGTGGTGAAACGCTAATATTCTACTCTAGAGTAACTATCGTAGAGTAATTTTTACTCTTGGATAACTACTTTCAACTCTATTCAGCTATTGGTAAAACCGGCCCTTAACAATATTTCCCCACGACCTTCCACCAACAAAATCGCGTATGTTAGGGTACTGCTCTAGCATTCGCTTGGTGTCGATCGGAGAAACCACGGAAAACTACCGATCAGAGAATTCTCGTCCAGACAGCGACTGAATTCGATCAAGCTGAATAGCTAGTGTCGAAAATCCTGCCGCCGTGGGGAGGGGGAACCTAGGACCTCCCGGTCAGAGTCTCTGCAGTGACATCAGTCGATGCACTGAGCCACCACTCTCGGTAGGACCTCTCGGTCAGCGACGCTTCAGAAACTACTTCTCTTAGCAACATTTCCCCACGTCCTCCCACCAACCTGCACCGGCGGCGGCAGCGCCGGCAGCTCCTCGTCCTGCCCGATCCTGTGCGGGCGCGCGGCGGCGACGAAGCAGCGCTGCTGGCCGGCGGGGTCGGGCTCGTGCGTGGGCGTGGCCGCCGCGGCGGGCGCCGCGCGCGCCCAGGCGTCGAGCACGCGGTCGGCGGCGGCGGCGACGCGCGCGGCGCAGGCGCACGCGCACGCGTCGGAGCGCACGGCGTGCGCGAACAGCTCGACGCGCTCGCCCAGCGCGGCCACGCGCGTCAGCAGCTGCGCCAGGGTGGCCGGGTCGTCGCCGCGCTGCGCCACGTGCTCCGCGCTCTTCACGTGGCGCGTGCCGCGCCTACGCCACACACACACACCAGGGCATTTTAACCTTAGTACCTCAGAAACATTGCTTCGTGCTCTTCACCTGGCGCGTGATGCGCCTAAACCACACACACACACACACACACACACACACACACACACACACACACACACACACCAGGGCTTTTTAACCTTAGTACCTCAAAAACATTGCTTCGTTCTTATGATGCGCCGGGCACTAAGCCACACATACACCAGGACATTTAAACCTTTGTACCTCAGAAACATTGCTTGTTCTTCCATATGTGACGCGTGCCGCGCCTAAGCCACACACACACCAGGACCTTTAGGCTTTAGTACCTCAAAAACATTGCTCCGCGCTCTTCACATAACACGTGACGCACCTACGCAACACACACACACACGCACACACATATACACCAGGACCTTTCAGCCATAGTACCTCAAAACATTGCTCCGTGTTCTCCATGTGACGCGTGAGACGCCTAAGCCACACACACACACCAGGACCTTATACTTCTATTTTTGTTTAGTAGCCGATGACATTAGGTCATTGTTACACTTCCTGTCTTATAAAATGAATATTTTTAATTAATTCGCAAACGTCTTTCCTAACGGGGATCGAGGCCTCAGAAATGTGCTTACTACTGTTAGAAAGATTCATTTTTTAACGCAAGAGCTGTAATAACGACCTAATGTCATCGGCCACTGTAGAAAAATCGAAGTAGAAGCCTTAATACCGTGCGCCAGGCCCTTCACTGGGAAACAAGCGAAGGGGACAACACTTCCAACATCTATTATGAATGTGGTGAGTACGCAACTTACGTTGTCAAGCTGCATTTCGTACTACTAGCATAACATCTGTCGCAAGCACTCTCACCAGCAAGATGTCGCTGCGGAGAGACTTTCCTGGCACGCTGTACCTAAAAAATATTGCTCGGCGTTTCATATGACGCGTACCGCGCCTGGGACACACACAACGCCTGCCTTAAAACTTTAATATGTTAAATATTTCCCTTGGATATACTGGAACAAGTAACCATCTATTCCAGTATTAGTAACCATAGCAAAAAAAAAAAAATATGAACATAAGAATATACGTTTTCAATTTACAAATTTAAAATTCACTAAATAAAAAATGATGAAATAAGAAAAGATCTACAAGTGGGTGCAGTTAATTCTAGAAAGCACACTATAGTCAAAGATGGCTAAAACATGTAGAGAGAATGAGTGATAATACTCTGCCAAAGGCAGCTTTATCTTACATATCAGAAAGAAGAAGAGATGTAGGAAGATCAAGGTAAACAAGGAGAAACGCTATGATAACGGAACAGGCGGTAGCCTAAACCATGAAGAAGAAGAAGAAGAAGAAGAAGAAGAAGAAGAAGAAGAAATTTAAAATATAAGTAGCAAATATAACTAGCTGAACTCACGGGAAGATTCTTCACTTTCTAAATCATTGTTTTAGAAGTGGAAATAGATTCGTAGTGGACTGAAACTTCAATGTTTCTGGCAACACAAGTTGTGTGGAGATAGACTTTTCCAAAACTGTAATTGAACGTCCAAAATAGTGTCTCATTTTGTACAATGCGGCATACAAATCTTATTTCGTGTCCCTGGAAAGGGACAAGAAAATCTGTTTATAAGGTCTTAGACGCACGTTTGCAACTTATGCACGCTAGGTTAATACATACGTATTATTTTTAATAATATCGAAATAGTAACCTAAGAAACCAAAATTAATATGAATATTAGAATATTATCTTTTAATTTACAGATTTAAAATTCAAGTAGTGCGATCATTTTATAAAATGCGCATATTGTATGGGGGATTGGGCTTCGGCGAACGAGGCCACTCACGCCGCGAAAATCGAGACAAGGCGTTCTGTAGATTCTCCGAAGAGGGAAGGTGACTTTTCGCTACCTGAAAGTTTAAACTGTACTCATGTTATATAGAAGCTGTAACTGCTCATCGCGGTTCTAATACATTCTTGACATCTAAATTAGTTCTGATTCACCCCGTAAAGGATGTCCGTTGATGGACTCCCGGATGATCCTTTGCAGAGATCTGTACCTGTGCTTTCTGCCTTAATTCTTCTGCGCTGTGGGGATTTGTCGCATGTATACGATCTTTCAGGAAACCCTCAAGGAAATACATTGCACGGAGGTAGATTAGGGGAGCGTGCAGATCACAAACCACGTGTGATAATTCTGTCTCTCTAAACGGCATATAAACCCTTAAGGAAACTGAAGCAGTGAGTGAGTTTTTTGTTATTTAAGGCCGTATGTATGCCATTAGCAACCACTATTGGTGTTAAGGTTGTGGTAACTGCAAAGATAAAACAATATGGTGGTAAGGGGTGAAAGGACGAACACAAATACAACCATTCTCGAGGCGGGATTCGAACCCGCGATACTTCGGTCCGAGATCGCTACGACACTACTGCCTTGGCGATCTTGGCATCCTGATCGGCAGTGTGTGGAATTGTGGAGTTCGATTGAAAATTACCGTAATTACGCTCATTTCTCAACATTTGGAAGAAAGGCTCCAGGATACTATGCACATAGCGCTTTGACACATTTTACGTATGTGTCTTACACAAACACTTTCTGTTTGAGAGTGAACTTCGAGCGAGCCATCACAAACCGGCTATTCAACGACACAGGAAAGCATACCTTTTGCGGAGCGAGACCTTTAAACTCTCTCGTCCGCAGCGTTCTCAGGGGAGTTCTGTGCACAGTTCCTCTAATAAAATTGTCGCACTATATTTCTAGCTGAACTAAGTGGAACATTCCAGACTTAAATCATTGCTTTAGAAGTGGAAAAAGGTTCATACTGGTGCACATCGTTCAGTGTTTCTGGCAACTCGAGTTTCAGGGAAATGAAAACGTACGAAACCGTATTAGAAATTTCAAAAAGCTGTTTCATTTTGTAGATTACGACATACAAATCTCCTTTCGTCTCCCTTGCAGAAAAACAATTGTCGATTTTAAGGTCTTAGGACGCATCGTTTTTTAATTTTGCAGGATGGTAAAGTGAGTTGCGGCCTAATATGCATTGTGGGTTGCATATAAGCCTGATCTCCCAAATCCGTCAAAATCTGCGAACTTCTCTGTTTTTTCATGAAATTTCCGTTATAAATCTCTTCCTTTCATTATTACTAATTATTATAACTAGAGGCTGTTCTCTGTCAAGCTATCATTTACTTCTGTGATTTTGTGTTCATGGTTTCTTATAATTTGTCAAAACCAATTATCTTTCCTTAGGGTGTTAACATAGAAAGGTTATAAACACATGCAACATATTTTAAACTTTATAACTGAAAAGTTATGGCTAGGGCGAAGACTTTAACGCCATTCAAAACATACTTCCTACGATCTAACTACCTATTCTCACCTAATATTTCTGCTAACGGCCGAAATACATAGAAGAATATCGCAGTATGGAGACCAGTTTTTGAAGACTGTTCCAAGAAAATGTCGTTTTTCAGAGAGCCAACAATATAAATTTATTGAATTTAAAAAATCTTATAAAATTTAATTTTCTTATTTTTTGCTTATTGGTAACCAAATGATTACTTTTACGCATTTATGGACCATTAAATTAATTTAATTAATTTTTCAGCAAACATTGGAGATCGTAACCATGTCTTCAGTTTGTTAATGTATGAATCCACCAATGCGCGCAGTATCTAAAAAGATCTGGAACCCATGTCATTCAGGCTGCTAAATGAGTAATAATTGCGGCCTCAGAAAGACAAGGATCTACATGACTTTAAGAAACTTTTACCAGAAAGCAGTTTGAAAGTTTGAAGATGGAAACAATTCACCTTTTTTCTAAATTCCTATTTTATTCTTTCAATTTTGATATAAAAAATGTGTTTCAATATCTTGAAATATATAGGAAAAATAATTATCGATTTTCATTGGGACGTTTTGGACATAACGTTTTGAACATAACTTCAAGATAACTGAAATTACATTTAGAGAATTCATTAATATTAGTATAATTCATTAATATAAAACACATAAAACCTCTGTTACACACCAGAAGGAAGTTATTTATATTTCTAACTGAAGATTCGTCGATGTATGAGAATCATCAAATATAAACCCGAACTTCGTTTTTTCTTCTCGCGTATTTACGTGATCAGCGTGGTGTCCCAGGGAATATGTAATGGAAATGTAGAGAGGAGATAGCCATGCACACAGCGCTCTCGCCTGTCAATTGTCAACGTACGCTATTTGGTACTGCGGCAGTCGTCTTCTTTTTTTCATGAAGGGATCAGAAAATAGCCTCTGCGTTGGAGAAAAAGAACTTTTGTTGAAGGAAACTGTGGTGAAAAATAAAGAACTCCATTTGTATTTTTATGTATCACCAATAACGCTGTCCGGCTCATATTTGAATGACTTAAGTATATTCTGGAATTTCAAGATCAAAATCTTTAATTTCAAGTTCATCATTTTTACTTTTTGTCGGTCCTTTGATTAACAACACCTGTTACTCGTTATACCCTACAGCTTACTGATAGTGGATATTTAATATGAAATGCAATGCAACACAATGTAGAATGTATATATAAAAATTCAATGGGGAAATATTTCTGCCAAAACTGGTCGCAATTTAGTTTTGACGATCGCCGCAAAAACGTGAGAAAGTAAAGGAGCCTTGTTTAGAGATGTCTTTTCTCAAAGAGTAATATGTATCCATTTATAAAATAAAGCTTTGGATAAATTATGTGTACTAAATTAGGTGCATATAAACTATTATTTAAGCAGAATGCAGGAAAAACATAAGTAAAACAATTGAGATTGCAAAATTTCTCTGGTATAGTGGATAAGCCATAAAGACAAAGTTATCGTTTCATAAATAATCAATTTTTTTACTTCTAGAGAAATTTAAAATTTTCGACTAATCCGTTCTGCTAAAAACGAATCTTCACTTTTCCTCTGTTATCTACAATTTGAAGTGTAAATTCTACATTTTACAAACGTGTTCAATTTGAGTTTAATTCTAACGTGTCTATATTTAAGTTTTATATTTTGTGGATATAATTATTTATCGTTAAGTTTCAATTTATAATCTATAATCTTATGTTGTGCTACGAACTATATTGCTTTACTCTGGTTACGATAATGAATTCTAAAAAAACTGTGATTTCTTTTTGAATTATCGTGGCTCGTGTGAATTTAAAGCAGCATTGCATGTGAAGCACCCTTGACAGTATTTATTGCAATGCAGACTAACACAGAAATAGTTTTTGCCACTACTTACTGAACTCTTATGGGTAATCAACATGTCAATAGAGCTTTAAAAATGCCCTCTTTATCTAAAGTTTTGAACTAGGGTATTTTTAATTCCGAAAAATATATCCTATACATACAATAATGACTTTACAGAAATGGGATAATTAAACACGTTCTCATGTAAAACAATGACATGCTGAAAGTATAAATGCGTCACCTCATCGATGCGGAGATGTCCATGTCTTCTTCATCTCCGTGGTCTCTCGAAAAAACAGTGCTTAACAGCAGAATCAGGATCAGCAAAGGCTTTCGCATTTTTTAAACCTGTTAAAACAACTATCGTGAGATAAAACACTACAACTTACTCGATTATTACATATTACAGAAACACATTTAGAATAATGTGAATGAATATACACATTTGTTTAACTTTTATTATTACGCGTGATACATTAATATAATACAATATCTAAAATAATACAATACACACGTAGTATATTTAATACTTCATGCATTATTAATATTTATTATTAATACATTATTCATACTTTATTACATTCACGTATTCCATAATAATTTTTTCAACGGTTTTGTCTACGTTGTTGAATTCTTATGTCGAGTATGCCGTAGAAAAATATAAGGCTTCTGAATCTTAATTATGGGTTTATTAAAAAAATAATTCTGAATATAAAGCTTTAAAAAAATGCTTGAAAAAGAAGTGAATAGATAATCATTTTAAAATACGAATAACCAATAGCGTTCATTCTTACGCTTCTTTGTTTTGTGATGTCTCTAGAGTCGTTTATGTGAAGCCCATACCGCTATTCTACAATGGCTCTTCAGAGAGTATTGCTTGCAGAAATATTCCTGGGTCTTCGTATACAATATATAACTTGGTTTCTTATTCAATTTTGTATATTCTGCTAGGTTCGAGACAGAACAAGGCATGTACTTCGTATGCTTTCTATTCTGCCTCCTGAAATAAACTTACCGAATACATGCAATGGATATATATTTTCTTTAATAGTGAAATATTCACTGTTGTGGGAAGCTGGATAACGGTTCTGATAAATTCTGCGCCAATACTGGTGTGCAAAGATATTGTCCTGGACGGCAATAGCAACAACGCGATGTCTCGTACTTTTCATGCAATCGGCTGCTTTACTTGTCAGTTTTGCCCTCTTAAAGTCTTGTGCCAGGCATAATTTTCTTACTAATGGTTCTGATTTATTCCTCTTTGTCGCATTGCTTTACCCACTATTAAAGTTTGCAAAGCCTTCGATTTTTTTTCTTTTGGAGGTGATCAGTTAAAGTGTCGGCGTTTCATTAGGTCATTTATTCTTCGGTGGTCATGTTAGAGATTTGTTCTCCGACTTCTCTGATTTTTTCATATATCCACGGGAGATTCAATTTGTTTTCGGTTGTTTCATCTCTTGATTATATTCTTTCTGTATTATGTTCACCTTACAGATCTTTGTCTATTAATATACCTTCTCTTAGTTTTGACTCTGGTCATCTCTCAATGCTCATTTCTACATCTCTTGCTCTGTTATTCATTTATTCTTTTACTTTAAGGTAATTTCTCGAAAGCCTCCATCCTGAAACCTTGAAACACCATGCTTGAGATCCAAGTTAGCGATTATTTCAGTCTTGATTGGTATATTCCACAACTCCATTACTCGTACTTCCAGGCCAGGGTGGCGATTTGCAGCCATTTCAGAGATTAAATTCTACTTCCCTCTAATGCTTTCTCGCCTATCCGACTGAGGAGAGGGATGTCTATCCTGCCTAAAGTGGGATATTACTACATTGGCTAGATGTTGTACAAAGATTTCCAACGTCTAATTATACTCATATTTTCCATTTGCCTCCAAAAGCTGGATTTCAACTTATTGTCGTAATGCTTTCGACCAATTATTCCCATATGTCAATCGTTATAATCGGTTCTTGCAAGCCATCTATATGAGATAAATCGTAGGCGTTCTGGATCTTTTGAATTCTTTTTATTTTGAGGTCGTTGCTGCAACGAACATTGACACATGGTAATTTCTTTCAAATGCCTCTTCGCGGCATTTGCTTCGTTTATAAAAATATATTTCACCAAATATTATTTCTATTCATTAGATTTAGTACCTTTGGACGGAGTAGATACTAGTTTTTTCATTTATGCTTCTTGACAGACAAAAATTCTACCACTGCCTTCCGAGTAGTACATCTGAAGACGATTATTAAGCCGTCGAAATCTGTTAATCTAATTACTAAACATGTTAGAAAACAAAATATATTTTATTAAAACTCTTTGAATGGCAACAACGCCTTTGAGGAATACTTGCAGTGAATGAGACTCGTAAATGACAGCCACAAGACTCTACCATAAAGGAACAGGGCAATAACAAATGCACTTACACTGCATGCAACATTCCGACTTGCAACAGCAATGTAAGTTTACATAACTCAAGATACTATCAGAAAATTGTCTGAGAATCTAAGTGAGAAAAACGTGCGAAAAATACCAAATCATTCATATTATGGTGTATCTCTGCAATACTTTTGTGGCGTGTATGTTAGACATTACATTTTTAAAATTGTTCAAAACATTTAAAAAAGTTAAAACAAAGAGCGGAAAGAAGTTTCTATAACCTTCCTGAAAAAGAATTTTTGTGAGTTTCTTCAGCAGTTTAAGTTCTTTTAAAGAATAAGATTTCATGAAGCGAAAATCTTAAATTCAGTTTGCCCTATTGACACCCAAAACATAAGTGAGGAAGACAAAAAATGAAGTCACACCCGCTTTAATATATAAATGAAAAACTATCAAACATTTTCTAGAACATTCTTTGATTTTTGAAACAAAAGTCGATTGCTTCTAAAGTACAAAAACAAATGTAAGGATCTTTAGTGAAAGCGATTACTTTTAGGACATGCAAAGAGGTCTTGAAGTTCAGTTTTTAGTACTAGTGCTAAGCTTGAGTAGATGCACAAGTTTACATATAAATCTGTGAATACAACAAATAAAACAAAATACTTTCATCTGATCGCAACAGACTGTTACTGTTGCAGACATACTGTTCATAAGGAAACATAGTGATTTGAATATTTGAATTAAATAAAATAAGATGAATGTCAAAAGGGCTGTCTAAAAAAATAGTGTATGACACACGTAGAAAAAGTGATTTTATTTTTCACATTGAATTGCGCCCCTGTCGCCCTCGTATTGCAACATTTCCTGCCCGCAAAATATAATACCACTTTTACCGTTAGTATCAAAAAAAACTATTTTCCCATCTGTGTACTTGTAGTTTTCAAGCTAGCGCCCTCGAGCTTCAAAGCCACACCTTGCAAACCCAACGCGTTTCCCTTCCTTCATGTGTAATGTACTGTTCCTTACCTTCTGTCGACGGACGAGAGCCAAGCGCAGGGACACGCTCGTGTAGAGTCTTGCGCAGGGACGGCCGCCAGCGACGAAGTGTCAGGGCGGCGAGCGTCGAACCGGGTGGGTGGGCGGGCGGGCGGGCGGGCGGGCGGGCGGGCGATAGGCGGGGCGGGGGCGGCGGGCGTGTCGGCGTGCCGGGGCGACACAGAAGCTTCTAGGCGTGCCGCCGCCGCGCAGTTGCCGTTTATACGATCTCTTCGCGCTCCCCTCTTCGGCAAAGTAGTACTTCACCTCGTTGACGGCCTTCGAGTGCAGTGCTGCGACCCTTGTGCAGATTGAATGATGCGAGCCACCCAACATTAAATCATTGGAGGCGGCATCGTTTGCGGACACAAGGGGTGTGAACCTGTGCAATTATTCTATCCTTTCGTCACACTTGGGGTAGGTCAACGGGACATATTCATATAAAAGCATTAGCAAAGTTAGGCAAGGAATCAGGGCTGAAATGCAACAAGTGGGATGGATTAAATGCATATGCACTTCCTGATGTGAGAGGCTTCTTCCGCTGCCCTTGAGCGAAAATGTCTGCAAGAAGATGGAAATGTCTTTTATCCATTTTGCAGTCTGACATTACATTTGCTTGATGATTCTATAAGAGAGACCTGTGGTAATCGAGACTATTACTGGCGTATTCGTGTAGCATTAAAAAACTGCATTCAAAAGTACAATCAACGTAAAATAACACAAAATCTTTAATGACATCTCACTTTCTATGAAAGAGAAAAATAAAATGGTGCAAAGCTAATAAATTGTAGATTTTATTTTAGAAATAAAAACAAATATGATTATGACCCAGTTTATAATGCATACTTTACATGGAATACACTTTGACAATGCAATGAACTTGATTTACTGTTATTTCAACTGGAATTTTTTATTAGAAAAAATAAATAAGACATGTTCTGGTTCCCAGAAAATAAACAGTTGTTTTCAGGCCTCGGAGTTAATGCATTCATTACAACAGAGTATGTATGTAAGGTCTGATTTTTTTCTGCAAAATCAATATAAAATCTCACACACTGTTTTATCATGTCTTTCGTTTCAGAACTATTTACCCTAATATACCCACCTACTCACCGTTGTCGAACCTTATATACCATTTGGACGAATTCGATGATGGAAGGCGCGTTGAAAGAAAATATTCTGACAATCTGTCGTGTTCAGCTGTTGGTTGACATTGTCCATTCACGAATTTTTGATATCAAGTTGTCTCCCTAAAGAAGAAAATTATCTTGCACTATATTTACTACACTATCTTCTACCGTGTTTACTCGAACTGTGAACTTGTTTTCCTAGGTTATCAGAAATGAACTTCCTTACACTAGTAAGAGGTTCCACAAATTTTCAACACCATAAGTGACAGAAGCGTAAGATTTTCATTTTTAAAAATTTACCCTTTTCTGTCACCATTGCTTCTAACATCGATTTACTATTTAATAAATTGCCATGAGAAACTTCTATCGTCAGGTGTGTAGTGTTTTACATAAAATTTCAGGATCTATTGTTCATCAAACCTTTCCACTATGGCTTTTTCTTCTTCTTAAAGAATTTGATCACAAATACAATTTTATTTTTATATTTTTTACCATTTTAAAAATTAGAATACCAAAACATATCGATCTATTAAATATGCCCTCATGTGCATATGTTGGTCAATCTAATATTGTTCACATACTGAATACATAAAATTTATTTTGTCGTTACTTTTTTTTATCGAAAATATATTTTTAGTCAAGTATACAATTTACTTAGTGTCGAGAACATTAAAAAAGTTATTTACATCATTGATAGAAGTTCAGAACAGAATAAGTAAGCTAATGCTTCCCAGACCATGATTATGGACCAAACATTCTTAATAGATAATTAATTCCCTTCTTCAATTCTTTTAAACATACGATATCAGTTCCTCTTTCAAGTACGTACACCGTTTGTTAAGACAGTGATCTCTACAAACAAATTTAATATCGATATACTTTCTTCAAAATGTGAAAAAAATTTTATCTCAGGCAGAAAATAATGTGCTAAAATCCTACATATACGAGTAACAATCGGGTAACCTGCGTTTGTCCATCCATCACTGACGATCAGTCTTCTTGCTGTTCATCTTTTGCGTGCGAACTGTCATTTAACACGCTTCGATGTACTGGTGAGAAACACCACATTTATCCGGGTCTTTCTGAGAGAATGATAGAAAAAATGTTTTTTGGGTGATTTTAAGACAGAAGTGATCAGTATTTTATTCGATTCCTCTCAACAAGATCAATCGATCTGTACTATTCCTTTACCTCGTAGAATATTACAGAAGAATTGTAGAAAAACTAGTGGTGCTAAAACAGCACGAACTTTTTCGCCCGTATTTTCACGCAAAATTATGCGAAAAATACTCAAATTTTGTACAGAACATTATTCCAAAATCTACCTTTAAGAAACAGATTTTTTAAGGAAGAAATCTTTTTCTTTAATATTTTAGTTGTAGGGAGACTCCGAAAAATTTTGAACTTTGTAATTTTCGAAAAATCAGAGTTTTCAACGAATGTAATACCTACACCATTCTCTTGAGCGTCCTTCTCATTACCTAACAACAAATTTTAATAAAAAACGATGGAGCCGCTTTTTGAACATTCGGAAAATGTATTAGGGGCATCATGTAAGGTACCCCCAAAATTAAAATATCGGTTTCAACTTCAAGAGGCCACGACATCAGCCATATCGATTGGGGGACATCAATTTTGGAGAAAATCGGCTGAACGGTTTAGCCACTAGCGTTGTATGGACATACGTTTTGCTTTCATTGGATATTTCGGTAACAAGGACCAACAAAACATGAATTCTGACTACACCACGTGTAAAGGATTTTTTTTTTCAAATTGAGCTACTGGATTTATCCACTTTTTTTTGTTACCAGGGCCCTGTAATGAGAGTTTTTCTGCCGAAAATTCCCAGTATTTTCACACAGCATTACAGAACCTTCTCTCTACACTGTAGCGTAAGAGCAAACATATTTTGGAAATTTCAAAGCACCTACAGTGATGAAACGGCGTAAATTACTACACTTATTATCCGGAATAGAGTGAATTATGTGAAAATAATTAATAAAAATAATTATAGTTAAACTTACTTATGTAATGAAATGTACAATTTTTAAAACAATATTTCCATCGATACTTACCATGTAACTCAGTTGAGAGAGGCAACTGAAGTGTCTTAAAAATATTTGTAATGAAAATATCCAATTGTATTTTTTTAAAATCTCTCTTCCACTTTTAATTTTTACAATACGGACGTTATATTATTTTATACTAAAAGTACAATGGCTTCAAATGCTTTCTTTTGAAGTTTTCTGTGAAAATTACATATATTCAGAAATATACAAACGCCATTTCCTGGAAAACGATTCCAAGTTTTTTCTTTAAATTTTTAATGCTGTTAGTACTAAACGAACTGAATAACATGACATAAATGCTACAGTGATAACTTTTTTTAATTACACAAATGTAACTTTTTTAAATATCTCTCAATTTATTAATATTTCCATAACAGGTCTTTCTTATACATTATAGCATTTGTGAGTACAATTGCTTAAAATAATTTCTTATGAGGTTTCTCTAAAACTTGACAACATTTGGGAGAGAATGAGCTTCAAATTTCGCAGCATCAAAAACGCTCAAACAATAATTTTTTTTCAAAACGGCTTCAAATTTTTCAATGAATGTATCCGTATAGGACCACGTTTAGGATATAGAGACATAGAACTCCTTCTATAATATTCGTAAAGTCATATTTAAATTCTATGTTTAGGCATCCGAAAAATTGAACGTGAAAAAATGTATTTTAGGCATCAATAGATGACAGCTTAGAGGATTTAAAAGCAAAACCGTTAAGATAGCCGAGACTATAGAGATTGTATGTGCCATTCTGTTTCACCACTAATTCTGTATTATATCTTTATGGTTTATTTAGCAGTTTTCTTATTGCATATTTTCTTTGAGCCAGATTTGTGCCGGAAACTGTTGCCGAGTTCTTCCGCAAGGTGGTGCGTGAGTCGACAGAAGTGCGCAAGAAATCCGGCATCAACAACCCTGATTACCTGCAGTTGAGCATCGCCGTACGTGAGAAGTATCCAGGTAAATGAAATGTTTTATTGGATTTTGCACTATTTATTTTCAAAAAGAAATTATTGCATATAGTGGCTATGATTAAAGAAATGTAGAACAAAATAACAATTCCATTGGTAATTCTAGTACTATATACATGTTGTGTTTTAAATTTTTGTATTAATACTAAATACATTAATAATTAATATATTACATAACATATATAATAACAAGATAAGTTTGGCGACCTGGATGAGCTCGCTAAGGCTGAGAAGCCGTAGCTGCCTCGTGCGTGAAGGGTCGCGGGTTCGAATCCCGCCCGATGCATGGTTGTTTCTGAGTCCGTATACTGTTACCGTTACCCCCCATATTACTTACAGTGGTCGCTATATGTCCTTAGTAGTTAAAGACCGACCTTAAATAAGTCAAAAAACAATATAAATTGACAATTGTGTTATAAATGAATAGAATACACGTCTTTAACTAACGTTGTTTGTGGATGCGTAGGCTTCGGCGGTCACGTCTTGGTCGATGGAGCTGACGTTTCGGACATCTTGTTATGGCCTTCTTCAGAGCTATACTGCTGACTGTCCGGATTGAGCCGCGCATTGGTCGATGGAGCTGACGTTTGGTCATCTTGTTGTGGCCGTCTTCAGAGCTATATTGCTCATATGGATATATATATATATATATATATATATATATATATATATATATATATATATATATATATATATGTATAGCAATGCAGTATAGCTCTGAAAAAGACCACAACAAGATGGCCGAAACGTTAGCTCCATCGACCAAGACGCGGCTCATCCCGGACAGCCAAGAATATAATATAACGTTGTTCGTTGCGCGATGTTGCCCAGAGTTCACGGAGGAGGACGCGGCGGCGCACGCGTGCATGTTCTTCATGGACGGCTTCGAGCCCACGTCGACGACGCTGGCGCTGGCGCTGTACCACGTGGCGCTGGACGGCGCCGTCCAGACGCGCGCCGCCGCCGAGGTGGACGCCGTCCTCGCCCAGCACGAGGGCCGCCTCGACTACGACACCTCGCAGGACCTCAAGTACCTCGACATGATCGTCTGCGGTGAGTAGCCTTTGGACGGAGAGCTGGTGACGCTGGGCCGTACTGCGAGGCCCATGGGCACAAAATTGGGTTGGGACACCTTCCGGAAGAAAATCCAGATTTATTAAAATTACACCAATTATACAATATTACAATTATAATTTTTCCTCGGGGCACGTAACCAACTTTTTATTGTTTGTTGGTAAATTTGATTCTAAGACAAAAGCACACAAGTTGTTCGTGTCTGCATTGTTACAAGAACGTTCTTGAACGTTAATTGAATGTTGCAATAAGTTGGTTGCAGAGCGTCTTGTGGTTTGTTGCCAATGACAACATTATGGCTGAAATATAATTCAAGATGAGTTTTAATTGAAATTATTTAGAAAATAAGTGACCTGATTTCACTTTGTCGAAATTATTAGTTATTTAACTACTGTATGTTATTGCAGTGGTTCCTAACTAACAATTCATTGTGCACATTAAAGGAGTTTTTGTCTTGTTTTCCTTGAAAAATTGACATTGCAGCTGAATTCGGAATTGATTAGGAAAAAGTACTTGGGAATACTTCTCTGAAAGAGACCCGTCTTGAATTTTTATCAGTTTCTTTTCATCTAAAAAGCAAAAGATGTGATTGTTTTACTTATGAACCATTAATATAACTTTTATCACCCTTGAATGCCAAATACACTTTTTAATTCGCTACATAAATTATTAATAAACTTCTTTAGATTTAAGAACATCAGATCGGAAATTGTTAATGTGCAATTCTCAAGAACCTATATCAATTTTAATTATTTTAATTAATTTAATGTTCTAAGTGCTCATTCGAAAACTGCTTTTTAAGCAGTCTGAGGAAGGTGCGAAACGGCAGATATATCTGAGATAATTTTGTGTCGGAGAACACGAGGACAATAAATTTCACATTTCTTCCAAACGAAAACATTCTCAATTATTTCCATCATTCTATTATTAAAAATAGGCGCTCGCTGGGATCGCTGGAACACGTGTGCACGTAGAGATACAATTTTTCAGAGCATCAGTACAGCGAATTAATAATAGAGTAAACCCTCATTAACACGAATTCCAAGGGTCGGAGTTCGTGAAATAAAAATTCGGAGTTCGTAAAATAAAAATTCGTGTTATCCGAGTATTATAAATGACCTTATTACCGTAATCTTTTGCTGTGACCAAAGTTTTGTTCGTGTCACGACAAAATTCGTGTTAAGCGAGTTCGTGCTAAAGAGGATTTCTCAGAGAAGTTCTATCCACTGATCAAGTGCTGAAAACTTTACAAGAAGTAGTAAAACGACTGGCAGAGTTAGTTAATGCTGGATAGAAAGGTTGTTGAGCAAACTGCTGGCTCTTCTGATTTCTGTTGATTGTGTGTGTGTGTGTGTGTGCGCAGAGACGCTGCGCATGTACCCGCCGCTGCGTTCGCTGGACCGCGTGTGCACGCAGCGCTACGAGCTGTCGCTGGGCGCGGGCGAGGGCGCGGGCAGCGTGGAGCTGGAGCCGGGCACGCCCGTCATCATCCCGGTGCACGCGCTGCAGCACGACGCGCGCTTCTACCCGCAGCCCGAGCGCTGGGACCCCGAGCGCTTCGACGAGGAGCAGCGCGCCGCGCGCCCCAAGTACACCTTCCTGCCCTTCGGGGAGGGCCCGCGCATCTGCGTCGGTGAGTGGGCGGCGCCCCGCGCAATGGGGCCGCCGCAGCGCAAGCTCAGCAATCGCCATTTGAGAACCAAGATGAAAAGTATTCTTGGTAAATAGTTGTCTCCTCCTCCCCTCCATCTCCTCCTCCTTTCTCTTCCTCCTCCTTACCTCCTCATCCTCCTCCTTACCTCCTCTTCCTACCGGTAGCGGTAGCTCAGTGCATCAACTGATGTCACTGCAGCGCCTCTAACCGGGAGGTCCTAGGTTACACTCCTCACGGCGGCAGGATTTTCGACACTAGCTTTTCAGCTAGGTCGAATTCAGCTGCTGTCTGGAGGAGAATTCTAGCGGCCGGCTGCTCTGATCGGTAGTTTTCCGTGGTTTCTCCGATCAACACCAGGCGAATGCCGGAGCAGTACCCTATCAAACGGGCCACGGACCGCGCGCGATCTATCCTCCTCATTCCTTGTCCTATCCTCTCCCATTGCACACACACACTTACACTAACATGCACTACACTACCACATATCCCGGGAGACCGGTCGGGAGCTGAGAGCTTGTCCCGGCTGGGGCGGTGCCCCGCTGGTGGGAGAGTCCTGGTTAGGGGGAAACCCCACTAGCCGACGGTAGGTCGGCGCCGGATCTCGCCATCCAGCGGGGGAAGATCACCGCCATCTCCCGAGAAAGAAACATGCACTACACTAACGGGACTAATGACCGAAGCAGTTGACGCGCCCGGAAACACGAAAAAATCAATCAATCCTCTTCCACCTCCTTTTCCTCCTCCTTTCCTCCTCTTCCTCTTCCTTATCTCCTCGTCCTCCTCCTTACCTCCTCTTCCTCTTACTTACCTCTTCCTTCACCTTCTCCGTGTTCTTCTTCTCCTCCTCTTTCTCTTGTTTCTCCTCCACCTATTTCTTCTCCTCCTTATCTTCCTGTACCTCCTCTTTCTCCTCTTCCTTCTCCTCCTCATCTTCCTTCGCTTCCTTGTTCTCTTCCTCCCTCTCACCCTCCTCCTTATCGTCCTCCTCTTCTTCCTCCTCCATCTATTCCTTCTCCTCCTCTACCTTTCCTTCCCCTTCTTCTCCTCCTCTTCCTTTTTCTCCTTCCCGGCTTTATTTGCCCCCTTTTTTCCTACTAATCCTCTTTCTCCCCCTCCCCCTCTTTCTTCTCCTCCGACTCCTATTCCTTCTTCTTTTCGATCCTTGTTGTCTTCCTAATTTTTGGATTAATCTCCTTCCACTTATTTTTCGTTTTTTCTCCTTCGCTTTCTTCTTTTTGATAATACTAGTTAGGGAGTACTTGTCAATTTTAAATCTTCCACTTTAGATGCTTTCTGTTCCTCTTCAATGTCCCTTCATCCGATCACTTCTTTCTCTCCTCAGGCCACTTTGTACCGGTTTTCTTTTTTCTTGTGCCTTGTAATCGTTCAATTTTTAGTAACTTATTTCTGAATATTTCTCTTTTCATAGTTTCTCTATAAAACCTTTTGTGCTTTTCTTTCCAAAACGTTTTAACCTCATTTATATATGCTATTCATTACTTCTCTCATACTCATTTGAAATTCTTTTTCGTCAGTCTATTGTCATTCATTCTATAGATATGACCAAAAATATCAATCTCCTTTTTCTTACAGTTAACAATATTTTTTCCATATTCTGGTAGATTTCCTCATTATTTCTACTTTTCTGTAGGTCTGCATCTTTCATTGCACCTAAAGTTTTTCCAGTTATTATTTTTTCTAATATTTCTAGTTTATCCAGAATATAATTCAAAAGTAGACATTTTCTTATGAATACAATATGTACAGAATAGAAAATAGTTCATTTGAGCTAATAACATTTTATAGGCACTAATTTACTAGACACTCTGTATAAGGTCAGTACAGGTCCGTATACTGGACAATCTGTAATTTTATCTATGTCCGCGAAATTAACGGCTCCGCTCAAATTTAAACCGTTATCGTATCAAATGACATTGTAAATGCACCCTTTTTCTGCTCCGATGATGTTTACAAGGGCGATTTTTTTTTTTTACCAAGAATTAAATATGTGAGGTAACACGCTGTGTTAAGTAGGCGAAGAGGATGTTCTGTATAGTTCAAGATGATTTAAAAAGCTCGTGGAAAAGTACTAGTTGGGTGAAGTTAGCTTCTCAACAAAATCGCCAATTTGATTCGGCCCATTAGAATCCCTCCGTTGGCGCATTTGCGAGTCAACTGCAAGGCTCCGGCCTTAGGCATGCACCATTGAGGTAAAACCTCCTTTAGTTTAGCCAACAAAAAACTTGCTTCGCATTGTACGTCACATACAAATACCACTCCCCTTGACTCGCTTTTTTGGCATAAATATTATTAAATTTTTTCTTCTTCTTCTTCTTTTGCATAAGGCAAGGTCCTGTTCCATTACAGGGTTCGCAAACTCCCTTTGAATCGTTGCCTCAGTTTTCCAGGTAGTATTCAACTGACGTGTTTTGTATCTCTCAAGGTTCTGACTGTTCTACCTTTTTGTATTCTATCAATGTGTTGATTCCATTCCGTCTTACATTATGTTATCCATTAGGTGATGGGGATAATATAACATGTTAGATAAGAGACACGAAGCGAGGCGAAACTAAACTATTTCTAATTAATTATTTATGGACATTTTCAACATGCTCGATTGACCCTTATTTTATGCTTAAGGTGTTGGTGAAAAAAATAGATGTACACCAACAATTCATTACGTTCTAAAACACGTTTTCTGAATATTGTGCTTGAACGTTTCCTTGACTGACAACTGAGTAATGTTTGACTTAATTTCTACGGGCGGTTTCTATGTTCAATACATTTTCAGCTAACAGTTCGTTGTTCTTGTATTCTTGAAATGAAAACGATGCGCAAGTATTATCTAAATTCAGAAGGAGAATAATATTGAAGAGAATGAATATTGTCTAAAGTCAGAAGGAAAGTGCTGAGAATATTCCCCGGAAAAATCCATCTTCTTTCGCTTCATACTACTCTAATTTAACGTAAATTCAATTGTTTCTTCCATTTATATATGACTCCTTCATTTCTCGCTTAAATTGTTGGAATCTGATTTTCCTTGTTGCCTTTTGCTTCCCTTATTCTCCCTTTGATGAGGCGGAAGTCTCGCACACTTCCAAAATATGGGGAATGAGTTCTTACTTATGCAGAGGGTGAAGGGAACTTCCATCAAGCTTTCTGGTTGAAAAAAATAATTATTTAATATGCGTGTCACCAAATAAAATGTTGAAGGAAGATGGATTGCAGTGCATTTTTCTTTATCTGAAATAGTAATTTAAAAAGTTTTCAATATTGCGATATATTATATATATAATACATTATACAATATATTATATATATATATATAATTATGAATATATAATATGTTTTATATATTGCAATATAAGGCTAAAACCTGTACGTGAAAAGAAAATTGTATAAAACATACCAGTATTTCGATTGGCGTTTTTTTAAACTTTGCCGACCTTTACAAACATCAAATAACTAGAGCACGTTTTGACCTCTAAATCTTTAGTTTCAGAAATGAAGAGATCAACTACCTACTGAAATAAATAATTATTAATGACTTGTGAATGATCTAATAATATTTTTGTCTTAAATTTAATCAACTTTCATTTTTACTGATTCATTCTGATACATTATTTGATGTATTAAAATGTATGAGAACAAAGTATCGAAATCAATGTACCAATTTCAACAAAGAATGATAGAGTTGCGTAAATAACTAAACAGATTTGCTCTCCGTAATTATCATGAGCCTGAAATACTTCACAGAAGTCCAAACTTCGGAATTCCTAGTCTCCGACTCGCCTAATGGAAGTGCGGGCGGGACAAGCAGAACAAGGAAATGTCACTCACAATCGTGAGCGCTCGTGTGGATTCATTTTGAACACTTGGTCCTTGGCTCCAATGCCGTCGATTCTAATGAAAAGCTTAATTAAGTAAGGAATTCCCTTCAACGAAAATTCAGCATTTTGAAAACTTAAGTAGGATTGTGTATAAAACTTTCATTTACAGAACCAGAATCAATATCAGAATAAACAATTGGTGCCAGAGATGTAAATTATTTTCTATAATAGTTTGGTGATATTATAATATTGGCACTTGCATCCTACGTATACTTCGTATTTCAGTCATCTCATGAAAAGTTATTTTCACAAAATGAAGTGTGGGATATTCGAAAGAATATAACTTTTAAAAAAATCTTTAATTTTCAGCCATCTTTCTGAAATTTGAAAATTGTTAAGGACAATGGCATTTGAGCAAAATAATTCCTTTTATAATGTTCCATGCTCACACAATCTTTAAATAAAATAATTAGAGCAGATTTTGAAATTTCTGGAAAATTATCACAATTTAACTGAAAATATCGCAAAAACTATTTTAAAGAAATTATGTTTTAAACATCTAATATTGAAGAATAGAATGCATGTTGATACAAATGTGTAGGTGGAGATGTAGGATAAGTTCGGAAAAAACGAGTAGGAAGTATTCTTATTAAATTTGAGACAATCAGAATAAAAATATTTCATTAATCACAGAGTAAAATTATTTCACTACCGAAAAAAACATTCACGTCATCGTAATTTACACTGAAGCTAAAATCCTAATCCGGATGCCGTGCGGTGTTTCAGGGCAGCGCTACGCGACGACGGTGATCAAGCTGGCGCTGGCGACGGTGCTGCGCGACTACCGGCTGGAGCCGCGCCCCGACACCCCGCGCAGCGTGACCCACGACCTCAACTCCGCCTTCTACCTGGCCCCGCGCGAGACCCTCCGCCTGCGCTTCCTGCAGCGCGAATGAAGGCGGATGAAGGCCACCGCCCGAGGGAGACACGCCCCCCCTCCGCCTGGAGGGAACCGACTCAGGAATCGCGAGGAAAAGGACAGCGCGCAAGAATTGTAAAAGACGTGTCACCATCATTATCACACACTCTACCATTTCCATTATCTCTCTCCAGGGCCGGATTTAGGTTCTGTGGGCGCGCGCGCGCACGCACACGCACACACACACACACACACACACACACACACACACACACACACACACAGCATAAAAATGTTTTGCTCTCTGCTGAAAATTACCATTTCCATTAACGAAAAAAAAATATTTAAAAAATAATTTTAAGTACACACTTTTGAGTACAGTTCACTATTTTGAATGTCAATTATTTCACAGAAAAAACATATTTTATATCTTTTTTTCGAATATTTTATGACGTGGGGCATCCCGTGGATGGGGCGCTAAATAACTGCTTATTTTGCTTACAAGCAAAACAAGTAGATAAATCCGGCCTTGTTGTCATTATCGTCATCGTTGATTTTAATAATCATAATTACATGAATCATCTTATCTTATCTTAGTCAGCGACACCATCATCGTCATTATTTTCCTGCAGCGCGAGTGCGATCGCGCGCCGATGCCGCCCCCGACAGTGGTGGCAGGGTGGACCCACGGGGAGGCTTCTCGTGGGTCCGGGGACAGCATTGCGTTAGGAAAGGGTGATTGGCTAACGATGTAAGAAGCAAATGGGGTAAATGGACAGAACTGACTCAGGAATCATAAGGAAAAGGATAACAGTCAAGTTTTAAAAGCATGTATCAACATGAACAACATCATCATCATGCCCATCGTCTCTATCCATCGTCTGTATCTTTTTCACCATGTTATTCATCATCGTCACCAGCATCATCGTCACCATCATTTTCATCGTAATCGTCTTCATCAACAGTATCATTATTGTCAGCCAGCCCGGACGGTTGAAATCGCTACTGCGAAAGCGCCGTGGTAATTTCGGACAGAAGGGCTGAGGGTTCGAATCTCGCTTGAGTATAGATGTTTACCTTTGCGTTGTGGGCAACCCACTACGCATCATCTTTCTCACTGCATCCCACCATTCCAGGCCTGCCCGGGTAGCGTAAGAGCGACGAGGTGCTTGTAGCATACCGATTTTTCATTGCAACTGAACGGATCCCGCTCACTGGCTAGAGAGGTTTTGCAAGATAGGAAATCAATTGTCGTAGTACGTAAACTAACGTAAACATTATCGTTAAATGAAAATAACGTATCTTCAGAAAAAATGAGCTTTTGCATATCGTACAATCGAAAACGTACGTTTAAACTAAGAACTAATTGGAACTGAATACCTCTAACAGGATCTAAAAGCTTTTATGGAACATCTGTGTATTTCTGACTCTATTTTTGCTTTTATTAGGATTACAAGATAGTAAATACATAATACATGAAATCTCATTGTATCATACGAATAGGTAATACTTGTCTATCCCCAAAGAAAACTATTGCTTTCTAAAGAACCCCGCTATTTTACTATAACATTTTTATTGTTTATATTAGTAATGGGAAACGTTTGGCAATTATAACGTTCTATGGATAAATAATAATTTTTTCGTGACAATCAATGTAGCCTCACTATATACATAACCTCCAAATCCTAAACAGTTACGTCAGTTTATTCGTGACATATTTGAATTAACTTGAGAAAAATTAACCATTAAGTTCGTGTCATATTATATTGGTAGTTGAATTTTTCATTACGTCTATGCTCATTGTGTGACTATGCTCAATGTGTGACCCGACAATCGAAATCCCGTCATTTGATGCCGGCTCATGCTCACTACAATTCTCTCCAGAATTGTCGTGTTACGTCTTTCAAATCCACGACTTGCAAAAACTCTCTGCTATCTCCGCGCTGCCAGTAATAGTGTGAGGCCAATGCCGCTAGGTCGCAGTACAAGCTTAAGACACATTCGGCATTCGCCGAGCAGCGAGTTAGTGCTCGCCCAATCCCAAGCAAATGACGTGTTCGGCGAATGTTCGCTCCCTTTGATGTGTTCAAAAGACCGACATGTGGTGGGTAGGGCGTACATCAAATGTTCGTCGTTCGTCAAATAGCAAGCAAGACATCCACACTACTCGGGATTCGGTGAGCGGTTGCTCGCTGTTCGCTGAATAACTAATGTGTGAAGCCGCCTTTACGTTCACAGCCGGGAGTATTATTCGCGAAGTTTCCTTGAACCCTCGGTTCGCCGCTGTGCAGCGTAACTGATTTCAGCCAGTGAGTTTCATGCACCAGTTTGCGTCACAATATTAGCGGGAATTGTAATTGCAGTCAGATACCAATTACCATCATCTCTTCTTACAAGTCATTGAAAAAGATGAAGGTCGCATATTTTTAAAATATTGCATCGATTATTTCAACTATACCTTCGCCGTGGTATTTATGGCTGGCCATCGTTGAAAATGTTCACTTTACGTCACTTTCAAAATGTTTCTCAACACTTCTCGCTTGCCATGCAGCATGGCGGCCAGCGTCTGGCTTGGCTTTTCAAGCAAAGTGCCAGTGTTGTAGTCATGTACTTCGTGACGTATCTGGTGGTGCGCAGATCGAGCACAAAAATCGGTGCGCGAGAGCTGCTCATGCATGTCATTGCATCATGGGTGAGACCATGTGCCTCCCCATTCCGCTAATATCCGGCCAAGCTCACAGAGGCCCACGGGTAACGCAAGACATGGACGCCTTAATTATAATTATAAGGACCTGCGAATCATATCAGGTATTGGGATGGGGGAACATGGTTGAGAACGAGCACGTTGAGAACGGGCAAGACCCAACCAATGACGAGAGTATTGAAAATCGTAGAGGTCTCAACGTGAAGCACGCACAAATACATTATCATCATAATCATTTCATAGCATCGATATTATAATAGCCCCTGTCATCATTAGCATCATCATCATCATCAGGGTTCTGCCTGTTGGTAGATTCTCACATGCATCTAACATGCTTCCCTTTTGTCAATCTTCGACCTGCAGTAGTATCCATTAACTTTTACATTATTTAACAACTGAAATACACTTTGTTACCCTGTTATTTCTTCTCAGAACCTTCCCTCCTATCGTTTTATTTACTAAACATTTTCTTCACAAGCAGCAGTTTTTCATATACATTTTTCATGTTTGAATAACCATCAATACTGACTTCTTCCTTCTTATCTCTCTTTCATCACAAATTATTTTCAGCATTTTCTCGGTAACTTTATTCTAATTATTTTTTCCATCCTTCTCAGATCCACATCTTGAATGTCGCAAAATTTTTATCTTTATTCTCGCTCATTGTGGAAGTCTCTGCACTATACACAGAAATACTTAATAAAAAATACACCTATATATATATATATATATATATATATATATATATATATAATGCGAAATGAGTATATTTGGGACAATGATGTAATGACGATGATTTCCCAGGCGTGAAAAATTTGTACAAATGCTTAGCAAGAGACAATTTTCACACAGGGAATATTGATTACTCTTTATTTTCATGTTGCATATAAACGTTTATGCACTAATAAAATGGAAATTGCTAACTTAAATATCTAATGTTTGAAAAAGATATAATTTGTTTTATATGCCTATACTTATCCGGTAGATCGCTGCTAAGTAAACGTTTAAATAAAGATCACATTAATTGCCTTGAAAATTTAAAAATATTGTTCACCTTTCGCACATAGTTAATATAAAATATATCAATTTGGCCAAAGTTGTATTTCCTGCAGAGAAGTTAATATTGAAATAAAATAGTTCACTTCCGCCTGGAACCGACGAGAGAGGCACCCAAATACATCGTAAGAAGGCGAAGAGAGAAAGATGGGGAGGTCCTAAGAAATCTCAAGTAAAGCGACAGCTGCTAATGTTTCGCATAAATGCAGAACAAATTAGTAATATAATTCATGGGAAATACTTTTTGAAGGGTAAGATAACACAATCCGCACATATACGTTTAAATTGAAATATTATTGTGTAAATGTGTTGTACTTTATGTACTGAAAACTGTAACCATCGAATTTTAAGTTTTTTAAATTTAGAAATCACAAAAATAATATATTTTCTTATTTCATTAAATGGATAAAATCTTCTTATAATACAATGTCGTACATTTAAGAACTTTTTATTAACCATACCAAATTATCTATGATTGCGACTGAGGGACACTGAAAATCTGACCCAGGGTCTCTCATATTGCAAAACATGTCGTACTATGTCACACAGTAGCCAGAAAGGAGAAAAGTTGGCAAAAATTATTTTTAAGCGTTTTTCGGATTTTGGGAGGAATAAAACACATTTTTGATTAAATAATAACGTATTTAATGGTTTAACCTTCAAATATTTATTTAGATAAGCTCAAAGTCAGAATTTTGATTATGAGACTCTTCTTCAAGAAGTAAAGTTATACTTGAAGCCATTAACACTGGTGTAACTTCTCGGTCCGATGCCTTTGTGACAATTTTTTCTCTATTCCATTTGTAAAATCAGTGGGTCAGATGCAATTAACAGCCTACGAAGCACTTCCTTTTTTCTTCCAGGTTGCACTTTTTCTTCCGTTTTTTTCTTTACAATGTGTGTTTAATAACATCATACAGATCCCTCCTTGTTAATAAATAGCTATCAGTACCAGATTATGAAGGGAAAAAATAATATTGTAGGTAGAAAGGCTAACAAACCTAGATGTGCATCATCATAAACAAAGTACCTTAACGCGAAACGGAGCAAACATTGGCAAACGGTGATTAATGTTTTGAAAACTAGATGAATTCCAGAATCAGTTTCAGTTAATATCATAGCCCGGAATTGCCCGAAAAGGAACTAAAACACAATATGAAAAAGCGGATTTAAAAATTTCATTCCATTGTGACACATGAAGTTTCTACTTGAAATTACTAAATTATTATTTCAGGAATATGTTTTTAGAAATACAGATTTGAAGAACATATCTCCAGTCGTATCCATAGCACGTACGATTCTGCTAGTCGAGAGAGCCAAACTATTTGCATCGAAAAACACACCTCTATCTTACTGCGCGAGCGAAGATGTGCGCCGCGCATCACTTGTGCCGGTTCAAACTTGCGCTGAATGGAGTGGCGTGATTCCCCTTTTCTTTCCTGATCGGGGAGCAATGAAGGAGACATTTTGATACCCCTTTCATGTGATATGGAGCTTCTGAATTTTGGACTTTTTGCCAACTTTCCCCTCCCCTGGCCCCTCCGTACATTTCCAAATGGCTGCGGCGAAATCATCTGTATTCGTGTGCCGATTGCGTGTGTGAATATGAAATCGATAAATGCTGTTAGTACCAAATGAAAAGCAGCATAATAGATGCTGTTGAATCATATCTGAAAGTGAATATTGTGTAGATGTTGAATTCAGTAAGTAATTTTTATGTAAATTTTATTTTTCAATGTTCAAATAATCAATGTTGTTATCTCCTTGTTATCATTGTAAATATAATAAAAATAATCAAAAATACAAATTGAATGCACTATATCAGGTACTTAATTTTTTCTGCCTAAAACAATATAAATTTGATTTTCTAATCCGCAATTGGACCAAAACAATTGTCGTCATGTGGTTTTATTTACAGAGAATGATAATCATAAGAGAGCGTTATAATTAACTTCTTTTAATAATCATATTATAATGACTGCATCTCTGCTCTGGATGCATCAACTTCATCGAACTCTTTGAACACGAGTCAAAGAAGAAATGATACTAGTTAGCTTCTTCCGAATTGTCTACAACAACACTGCATTGCAGCGCTCTAGAAGTGCTAGTCTGCCACTCCTTTCCAAGCCAGGCCAAGCCAAGCCAAGCCAAGCCAGGCCAGTCCTTGCCAGTCCTTGTCACGTCAGATTTGGTACCAGTCGACGGAAGAAATGGCAGCTGGTGACTTCAAACGTTGGCGGCTCAGAAAATTATGCGAGACGAGTGTTTCACAAAAATTGTGATGGTCGTCAGTTAGCTTACCCGGTCGACCGTGAGACATGACAAATCTATTCTCTCTCCTGCGTCTACTTGAAAGCAGCTAAAAACTCCCCTCAATTTAACGGATCAGGTAGCACCTATCCCGCCATAGAGGGAAGCGTTATCTTACATTTTTGTGAGGTAAATAATGTATGTATGTATTTGGCGTCATTGGGTCGGTAGTTTTACTTCTCCGGCCAGCTACCGGTATCCTTCATGCCTGGGCCTAGTTAAATTCCCATGCTTGGCGGTAAGAGCGACATGGAGCAAACATGACGTATTCTCTTCACCGTAACTAGCAAAATTCGCCTTCTTCAGTTTTTCTTCATCCCACAGTTACAGAAACTGGGACGATTTTAAAGGAAAGCTACTACTCTATTTTTGTCTCGAGCGGAAATCGAACCCGGGATCACAGCACGAGAACTAGAACGCTGCCCACGCAACCCAGAGGTGAGGTAAATAATCCAAGAGTAAATATTGAACTTTGCACATTTTCTCATTTTATAAATTAACACTAAAACATAAAATGACCATGCGTTTGCCGCGCTCAGTCTGACGATTTCTCGCAAAGTTCGCCCATTTCCGCCCTCTCTGCAACCTGGTCATCGGCCTGCGTAGAACGTTGCATTGAACAAAAATGCTCCGTCTGACGACACTGATTCCCTTTCCAACTCTAAGAGATGTTGGCTAACAGCATGAACACATACATCCCTGTACGCCCTGTAGCCCTCATTCGGCAGCCCACACTTGGTCATATCTCATGCTTTACCATTGTGGCGCCTTGGTAATAATTCGAAGTTTACCAACGAACTTGTTATACAAGCATATAAAAGGTGTCTGGTATCAATACTTAGTATAATCTTAAGATCTTTTCGATCGCCTAGCGATCATCATCAGAGCTATCTTGCAGCCTCTGGACGGAAAAGAACATTGTCACCAGCTGCGAGACTGGTTTGTTGGTGGAAGGCTTGACATAGTTTGATAACATATAGGCTTGACGATAATATGCTGCTATTGGAGCGAACCGTCTCTGGGTGAAAATTTCTTGTGAGGATGGTTGGTTGGCTGTTAATGATTCCGGGCGCGTCAACTCCCGAGGTCATTAAGCCCGTAAGTGTGGTGTATGTTTTTATCGGTAGGTGGCGATGAGCTTCCTCACTGGATGGCGAGATCCGGCGCCGACCTACCGTCGACTAGCGGGGTTTTCCCCAACAAAGTATCTCCTACCAGCGGGGCACTGCCCCAGCCAGAACAAGTTCTAAGCTCCCGACCGGTTTCCCGGCATGTCGGGTAGTGTAGAGCATGTTAGTGTAAGAATGTGTGTAAGGGGTGAGGATAGGACAAGGAAGACGAGGGAAAGATCGCGTGCGTCCCGTGACCCGTTTGTTAGGTGTACTGCTCCGCCATTCGTCTAGTGTTGATCGGAGAAACCACAGAAAACTACTGATCATAGCAGCCGGCCTCTAGAATTATCCTCCCGAGAGCGGCTGAATTCGACCTAGCTATCTAGCTAGTATCGAAAATCTCGCCACTGTCGGGACTTGAATCTAGAACCTCCGGGCCAGAGACCCTGTAGTGACATCAGTTGATGTACTAGATCACCTCTCCCAATCTTCTCTTGTGAGGGAGCTCCTTTTAGAACTCTGCAAATATTACACATTTTGTAGCTCTGGCCTAAGGCAATGTTTCACATCGAACGGCCCGAAGACTTCAAGAGACCCGAAGCTGGTTCTAAGAAGTCGTCGCGTAAAATAAACTGAGAAAAGTAAAAGTAAAACAAGATCTGTTTCAGTCATTTCCAACTTTTATTTAGAGGAGACACATTCTAAATCTTTCCATTTAAGTGGACGAAGAATGGGAAGATTACACAAAACAAAATATGTGAATGTAATGATAATGATAAGCAAAATAAGTTTATAAACAGTTATACGCTTTGTGACAAAAATAACTCTCGGAAATGCGATAAGAATAATTATGACAGTTACAAATATTTAGAAATATGAACACGTGAGAATAGAGTTATTTTTACGCAATTTGAACAGCTTCATGATCGTAGTTAAAACACTAAAAAGACACGTTCTCCCGTTTTTACCTAAGCTTACGTGATGGAATGCAAACCTGACTACAATGAGACAGATATGTGTTGCGCTTTGATGAATGCGCGCAGCACTATGCGCATTCTTTCGATAAACAGGGATCAGTCAGCTGGTAGGAAATTTCAAATGCTGTTGCTAATATTGCGTAACCGTTACAATTTATACGAAAAACTATGATTACCCTACTAGGTGTAATAGTTCCCTGTTAGACACACTTACCCAGAACTTGCGATAAAAGGAATCAATCAACTTGTAGAAAGTTTCTAATGCTATTGCTAATATTTCACAACCGTTTTAATTAATATGAGGAAGTATGTGCTGTTTTACCCTAGTAAGTGTAACATTCCGCTGTTCCGCACTTATCTTGTACTTTCGATAAACAGGGATCAGTTTGCTGGTGGGAAATTTGAAATGTTGTTGCTATTATTAAGTAACCATTACAATTAATATGAGAAAGTATGTACTGTGTTTACCCTAAAACGTATAATAGTTGTACTATTGGGCACACTTACACTTTATTTTCGATAAACAGCGATCACACTGAAGGTAGAAAGTTTTAAACTTTCTTGTTAATATTTCAAACCATTTCAATGAATATGAGATAGTATGTACTATGTTTACGGTATTACGTGTAATAGTTGTACTGTTAGGCACACTTACCCTGTTTTTTCGATAAACAGGGACAACACACTGAAGGTACAAACTTCCTGACTTTGTTGCTAATATTTCAAACAATTTTAATGAATATGAGAAAGAATGTGCTGTGTTATCCTATTAGACGTCACAGTTCCTCTGGTGGTAACACTTACCGCGTGCAGAAGAGCGCGGGGCAGGGGGGAGGAAGCGCGGCTTGGCGGCGATTGACGGCACCGCTGTCGCCAAGGACGGCGTCGCAAATCGCATCTCGTCTTCCTCTTCACGTAATCGCCGTCTCGCCTCGTCTGGCCGCTCCCGCCGGCGTCGGCGTCGCCTCGCCCTGCCGCCGCCCCCTCCCCGCTCGGTCTCCTTGATGTCAATAGCACCCTCTCTCTGCACACGTGAGCGCTCGGATTTCCTGCCAGATGCACGCTGGCGTAATGAGGCACGATGAGACAACTCTGAGAAGCGCAGGCGTGCGATCAGGGGGGTCCAGTAGGGCAGAGGCCCCCTTGAAAATTTTGAAAGGAGCCCCGTTGCCTTACGTAATTAGTAATTTTATTTCCGTGAATATGTTTAATCTCTTGTTTTCCCATGTTGTAACTTGACTTGGGGAGTTGTTATACGACACTTGGGGAAGAGGCTACCCAAGCCGCCTGTAAATGGTTCTAAATACAATTAAATACTTTCTTTGTTTGTATCATTAACGCTATAATTTTATTATCCTTTTTTTTTATTCCCGAGTAAAATATGTTCATTAAAATTATATAAATTATTCAAAAATATATATGTTGAACGGAAAACGGGGCTCAGATATGTTGTTGTACCACCTCGTGTATTGGGCTGCGCACGACCATGCTAAAAAGTTGTTAAGAAAGTTGCTTTCTGCAAATGGTGCTGTGTTATTTTCAAAAGTAAGAACTCTTGATTAGTGGTTCTGGGCACGTCAACTGCTAAGGTCACTAGACCCGAAAGGGCAGTGCATGTTTTTATTGCGGGAGGTGTCGGTTATCATTCCCCGCTAGCTGGCGAGATCCTGAGCCGACGTACGTCGATTTGCGGGGATTTCCCAAGCAGGTATTTCCCATCAGTATGGCACCGCCCCTGCCTGGACAAGCTCTAAAATAACGACTGGTCTCCCTACAACATTGTGCTAATGTGGTGCATGTAAGAGTGTGTGTGGGTGTGGGTGTTAGCAAGGAGTGAGGAAAGGCCAAGGAAGAGAAAAGAAAGATCGCGCGTGATCCGTGGTCTTTTGTTAGGTGACTGTTCTCGCATTCCCCTAGTGTCGATCGGAGAAACTACGGAAAATACCCATCAGAGCAGCCTGCTGCGAGAATACTCTTCCGAGCAGTGGCCGAATTTGTCCTGACAGGCTAGTGTCGAAAATCCTGCCACCGTCAGGGGTTGAACCCCCAAGACCCCCCGGCTAGAGGCACAGCAGTGACATCATGTGATGTCCTGTGCCCTCTTTGTCGGTATTATAATCTCTTTGGCTTTTCATTACCCGCCGCTTCTTATTTCATGCAATTATTCCTCGCCCGTGTACATGAAGTGCGGTTTTGATGCCTTTGCTATTATTTCTTTCTTTGGTGATGACTTTCCCTATTAAGATGCACATTGGCACTAATGTTTAGTGTAAATGAAAGTAGCTGAAAAAGAAATTAGTGCCGAACCAATATCTGAAACGGATTAGGAAGAGAATACGCTAAGACATAACTGTAACCATGCGAGAGTATAGAGTATACGGAATGAAAGTTCTTTCGGTGCTTTGCTTTGATAGTATCACAACTTGAAACAGGGGTGAGAGTTGTTGATTTCAGGTCTTCAAATATTTAGTTTTTTCAGTTTTATGGAGCCTTCCTGAATTTAACTCTTTTTGAGTTCCTCCAAGTGGTGCCTCTCTCAAAGCAAATCAGCAATGTGTTGATTACTCCGCCTATTTATAAAAAATTATATATTGTTAACGACCGTTTTAAGAAACTTTTTTCGGAATGATGGTAATATATGTCTTTGCAAAAGGAACTCACCTGGCAATACGACACACTACACTGTCAGAAATTTCTGCATTACTTTCAATGTAAATACATGAAAGTAATTTTCATGTGTGTAAATTAAATTTAATGTACACGTACAGTAACTTCAATGTACGTGTTCGTTAAATTTAATGTAGACAAGTAAGTTAAGTTAACAGTCGTGCATTAAATTACATTGATTTTAATTTAAGCATTGAATTTAATGTACAGGTAGAATAATCTCTCTTTAATTACAAAGTACATTAAAATTCATAAATAGTCTTACATTAAATTTAATGTAATTTCTGACAGTGTACTATGGAGATTCATCAAACCACCGGATCTCAGAAAAGGGAGTGGGAGAACCTGAAGAGAATGGTCAAGTCCAACGCATACTCACATTGTAAGTTCTTTGCACAACGTGCGATATGTTAATTTATCATATTTCGCGATTTCGCTGGAAATCAGAACATTTTTGGTGTAATAATATTTTTGATGTGTTTGTTCCAAATCAAAAACATAAATTTCTACGAATTTCAATGGGTCCGAACTGAGCTTTTGAAAATTTCCAGTCTGCAGTTGGGGTCATCAACCTATCTTCATACCTGCCCTATTCAATCTTCAACTGACTCCGTGAATAAGACTTGCATTACTGCATAGTGGATAAATGAGAATTGTAATTCTAGAATGTGCTTACGAACAAGTACACTGGAGCTGTCACAAAACAGGAATGCAACATGCCAGGTGAAAATAAGATAAAAAAATTACAGAATCAAAATTAAAAGACTTGCAGTGTTACTATATATTTTCTTTCTATTCCCACCTTTTCGGATCTCTACGATTCCAGACATCACTTGAAAAGCTATTCATATTAACAATGTAACCTGATTTTTGACTCTAGCAATTGTCATACAATTAAACTAGCAACGTGAGAGCTTAGGGAATCCTTTTGAACTCACAACGGAAACAGATTTGCTGCGAATCCACAAATTTTTGCTAATACGTACTGAATCCTTATTTGAAAACATGGTGAAATAAGCGACAATGCAGGGCTTTCGGAGCATCACCTACGCCGAAGATCCTACGGAATACATGACGTCTACCGGCACTAGAGCCGCGGAAGCAACTGGCGGGAGAAAGCAGAGAGCGCCTCTGACGGCCAGAGGCAGAGACGGCAAGTGGGTCAGTCCACGGAGGTGGTGGCTGGGGCGGCGGCGGTAGTGGCGGCGGTGGCGGTAGTGGCGGCGGTGGCGGTGGTGGCGGCGGTGGCGGCGGTGGCGGCGGTGGCAGCTGCAGTAGTGGAGGTGGCGGCGGCAGCGGCGGCGGTGGCGGCGACAGGGGCCCCTCGAGGGGTCAGTACCCGTCACATGTAGGGCTGCGGAGCTCGAAGCCCCGACGTCCCCCGCTTCCATCCCCCGTTCCCCCCTCTCTTCGCCCACGGCCCGCTCAGTACTACGTCGCCACGTCACTCTTCTTCCTTCCCGCCCCCAGACTCATTGTACGGGTGATAGAACATTCATTACCATCAATGACCCTCGTAACTGCTTCAAATATTCATGTCATCCTTGGTGAAAAAAAATCAGATTGCTTTCACGTGCTTTTAGAACAAAAAGTACGACAGAAATTAATTTATTGCCATGAGATGACGTTAAAAATCTCTATGTAGGTGAGGCGGTCAAAATAACTACGACATAAATGAACGGTTAAACCTTATTTAGTTCCGGCTGCGGTCTCTAATTTCCATCCATAAGATATTTTCCACTTCCTGGACACGTGTTTTATTTCCTTCTCCACTAGTCCTTGGCATGTGAACGCACGTGCAAGAGCGGTAGAATTTTGTGATGATTCAAATCTTTCCTACTCATTCCATTTACATAGTATCTTTCCTTAATTGCTTAATTCGCGTTGCCGTAAACTGCTATTTATAAAACAGTCAACAAATATTCCGATGAGTGTACAAAAGGAATATTTCCAGAAAATCCTATTTTTCTATTTCGTTTTCAGTGAAGTTTTAATACATTTTAAAGAATGAAATTATAGCAACTGCTTGTTTACTCTACGATTACCGTGGAATCTACAGCTTCAATTATTACGGTCTCAATAATTGTGTAAATGTGTTACTGAACTTTGCCATCAACGTTTTCGAGAAGAGTCACAGAAACTGAGGGAAGGGACCCAACGAAATTTATTGTAGTACAACAACGTCAAAAGCATATTGATATACCATCATTTGGATCAATCTAGTGTGACACTTCAGGGTAGATCGTAGGAATTATTTTAACTAAAGTAGGTGATAATATTTCGCAATAAATAAAGGAGACAAATTAAATATTCCGGTCATTATTTAAACAATTAATCCATGAAATAATATATTTTAAAATATTGTTAAAAAGGATTTTAAAAAGTGAAGTACGTGTTTGCATCAGCTTCGCTAGCTGATCGTCGCTGCAACCTGACAATCGAGAACACCGATCATGAGAATCCCAGAAGATTCGATCCCTCATGCGTTCTGAATATTTGCTTGATATGCTGAGTATCACCGACTTCGTGCCTCCTGACAGGGTCGAGTTATTGGCTAATTGCCCTGATTGGTGATTCAATTGTTTTACTTCATCACTTGCTGGCAAAGGCGGGAGTAGCACCCTTTAAACAATATAATACTAACACTTACAGAATGGGCCATGGATCGCGTGCGATTTTCCCACGGGTCCCTTCATTTCCAATGGTGTCACATCGGCCGAGGTATGAGTTAATCACTCGCCTTCGTATGACTCATCGTCCATTGATCAAAGAAAATATCCGACATTTGTAGGAGGTTCGGATGTTTCAACATGCTGTGTAACCCTCGAACCCTGTTTCACGATGGGTTACAGCGAACAATGTTATATGATTGTATGGAAAATTAGTGTACATTTACACATCGAAATCCCCAGTAAGCAGTAAAAATTAGACGTTTATAATAATACTACAGCTGTTTCACAATTCAATTTAAGGATACTTACTAAATCCGAGAGTAAATGCAAACAGTCTGGCATAGATTAAATGCATTTTACCTGTGAATTAAAAATACTGTTGTAAGAAAATAATTACCTAATTACGTATTAACAATGTATAATAATTTTCAGATTTTCATCAATTGAATATTCCTACGACCAATGTGACAAAGGGCGAAAAATAATTTAAAATCGAGATCTCATCAATAAAGAAGCCTTTTATTAGTTTTGAATTATCGAATAAGGCAATCAAAGTTTTGTTAATTATCCTGATGGTTTTTTTTAGTTTGTTTCGTCAGATAAATCTCAATCAAAAATTAATAAACGAGACAACTTTCAAATTCAATTCCCCGCATGAGAACTTCAATTTTACTTATCTTGTTTTAAAAAGATTGATGTTTAATAACATCGATGGTTTGAGGTTAGTCCTTTATTAATATGGATGTTTTCATTTAGAGCATCGATGTTTATAAATAGGGAACGAATTTCCATGTAATAACATGTTTTTATGGGAACTACATATCTGCATTCAATAATATTTTTGAGACTTTACAAGACATTCTGAATTAATTAGAACAATTTTTATTTTACATATTTGATGTAATTACATATTTTTACATATTTTACCTATTACTATATATTTCGTTACATTTTAATATATTTATACGTAGAACATTTCAGATGTGCGTTTGCATTTCAGATTATGTATGTTACGGAATAACCTTTGTTACAAACCAAATGCAACGCTGCTGCTCTTCCATGGCTACTATATCTTCGTCACGAATTGTCTACCCCATCCCCAGCTTACTGGATAGTCGGAGTCAAGGATGAGTGGGATTTTGTGAACAAAAATAATTTCCATCACGTGCTTGCTCATGTTTCCAACAGCACATTAGTTACTCGTTCGAAAACTAACAAATATTTTTTACAAAAAAAAGTGTCTTATCGCGTTGGCTACACGGTAATTCCGTTCCCTATTTATAAACATCGATGTTTTGTTGTCGATATTACATCCTTGTATGTGAGGAGAGAGAAGCCGACGTCGCTCCAGACGGTGACAGCGAAGAGCTGTGCCCGCACGCAACGTTAACGATCGCAGGCGCCGACAGTACGCGTGTCCACGCCACCGCCCCCGCGTCGGCCTACGCGACACCGCAAACTGGATTCCCTCCCCCACTCCCACCACACCCCAACCTCCGGCCTCCCCTCCGCCCCTCGGCGCTGTCAACTGGCCGTTGCATCACCCAGGACGTGTTTACAGCAAACAGGCGTGGGTTAGCGGCAGGTTGTATGTAATAGACTTACCCACTTTTACTGCGATAGAATCACAGTTCACACCTCGCGTGCGGCAGCTAGGACAGTACTTCATTTATTTATAACATATTTGTACAGTCTAGGGCAGGGTTGTCCAACTGGCGGCCCACGGGCCGGATGCAGCCCGCGGCGGCATTTATTGTGGCCCGCGAAAGGTTATTAGTAGGGAACGGAATTTATTGTAATAGAAAATGCAAAATATGTACATATATGTATGTATTGTTTCCAAGACATGTAAGAAAAAATAGAAAATATGTAAAATAAAAGTTCATTATTGTGTTTTAAAATGTTCTCTACAAGCATTTTTCGAGCATAGAACGTCGTCGATCAGTTCTTAACGAGGATTCGGAGAGTCAGAAAGTAGGTTCTACCTCCACAAAACTAATTGTACAAGATATTTACTATTTTAATATTTTACTATTTAATAGACTTCAGCACACAAGAATTTTGTTCGAAATATAAAATACGTTCATAATATTATGCATTACAATATAATTACATCATATATTACAATGTTTACGAGGATCCGGTGTTCAAGTGAATAGTGTTGGAAACATGAGCAAGCACGTGGTGGAAATTACTTTTGTTCACAAAAATCCACTTATCCTTGACTACGACTACGCAGAAAGCCGGGTGTGGGGTAGACAATTCGTGACGAAGACGCAGAGGTCATGGAAGAGCAGCAGCGTTACATTTGATCTGTAACAAAAGTTTTTCCGTAACTTATATTGCTAACGCGCATCTGAAATGTTCTGTTTCGACTTATGAATATATTGAAATGTAACGACATATGTAGTAATGGGTAAAATATGTAATAAAACCAAAATATGTAAAAATATGTAAAATAAAAATAGTTCTAATTCATTCAGAATTTCTTGTTAAGTCTAAAAAATATATTGAATGCTGGTATGTACTTACTATAAAACATGTAACTACATGGAAATCCGTTCCCTAGTTATTAGTCAGAAGTGAAAGTCACTTCCTTCCGTGTCGGGCGAGAACATTGTGCGTCTAGCGCACGCGGCCTGCCGGGGTCAACATCCCTGTAAAATGAAAAAAGGTCAAGTTTAGATTTAATTTTCTTCTACTAAATTCAGAAAATCAAAATCATCCCAAAGTGTTTCAGTGCGTTATGCATGGTACGGTCTGATATCACGAATTGTTCCATCTCCCCCACCCTTCTCGTTTCAAAGTAGCCGACAAAATAACAATACCAGGAAGTCGGGTTTGGATCGCCCGAGAATTGAACATATGGTCTGCAACAAAATTAAAAGTTTTAGTTGTGGCCGTTGAGGCCTTGCAAGTTGAACAAATTATTTAAAAAAATAATTCTGACATTTTTGTCCTTTCGTATTTTGCACAATTCTATACAAGAAATATACCAAATTCGGTGTAGGGTCATCCATACCTTTCGTTAATGTTAAAGAGGGGGCTTGAGGCTGCCTTACGCTGAGTTACATAAGGATAGGGAGTGTTTAGTGTTACGTAACGTTGATATTTTTTAGATTTTCAGGCTTTGCTGTAATAATTCCTTTTATTCATTACTAAAACATTAGGATCTTAACAAATTAAATTAAAAAATAAATAAAAGAAATTATAATGTAATTGTTACAAGAATGAAAATATTTTTTCGTCAATGGTATATTGATTGAACCTGTTTAGATTACGAAGAATATTCAAAACTAATCTGTGGTATATTCTAGAATTCAATTTAATGGCACAATGGCCTCTCGCACATGCATTATCCACGTCGTGTGCACGGCTTGTAAAAAATTGTCTCCCCTACGCATCCTTCCTTCACTACAAAATGTCTCCAATTTTATAGTTAGGTGTGGTCAGCATCACCAACTAATTATAACTTTAACTATCATAGATTTTAATAAAAAACGAATAAAATTAATACAATTGACATTTACTGTTTTATACTATATTTTTGCTTACTGTAAATGGGGTGTTGTAACAAGCGTTAAAATTTTTTTAGGGGGATTAAGTGCTCATTACAGCTACAGGTGCGTTTCAGGGGAGAGAGGGGTTATTCAAAATACTCCAAATTACCGTTACATAATTTGTGGCCGTTGCATAAAATACTTAGAGAAAGACACAATAAAATCTTATATATTTCTGAGTTGCGGCATTTTTTTATTGCTCCCTAATAAAAACAGTCGATGCGGAATTAGTATATCATATTAGTTGATTGTTTTGGGGTTAATGACCCCATCTTGATCAGTAAATTTCTCTGTGTCTCTTGGTTGTTAGAAAAAATGCTGACTTCATTCTTGTTTTCATTCAAGGCAATAAATGTAGTTTTCCTCTATCCATCAAACGACACGGTGGCATAACTACCGCTGGCCTGGCCGGTACAATTACTTGGGGCCCCAGGACGGCCCCAAAAGCCATTTTTTGCCTAACAGTGTTTAGTTTCACACTTTAAAGTTCCCTTCTGAAAGAGATTTCTTTATTACCTTAAAATGTTTGAATTACGTATTTTATTACGAGGACGCGAAGATGTTTTCCAATTTGTAATTTGACAACCCGGGGCCCCTACTATTTATTGCTTCATTTAAAGTTGGGCAGACCCACGACTTAAGCGTCTGTGTCCTAATAGGTGGTTCATACGAAATGCTTACCTTTTGGAGGTACGTATCAGATATGCGGATTTTGCAAGTTTTGCAAGCTTTATCAAATATAATTTTAACGAGTTAAAGTGCATCTGAGCTAGCAGGTGCGCGTAACTTGAAAGAAGAAGAAGAAGAAGAAGAAGAAGTGGAGACGTTCGAGTTGCTGTTTCAAGTTATATTGCATTCAAAAATTTTGATCCCTTTTAATTCTGTGTCTCAAAATTTGCAAAAACCTTACTTTGATCTTTGCCAAGCACGGGATTTGATTGAAGCAGCCCGCAAGGATCTTAAATGATTTAGAGGTGACTTTGATAAAGTCATGTCCGATGCAATAGAGTTGGCTACATCTTAGACAGTAAAAGTTGAGTTTTGCCAGAAAAATTTACAAAACTGAAACGTCATTTCAATAAACTGTGCGAAGTTCATTGTTTATCTGACGGTGAAAAAAAATTCAAAGTTAATATTTACTTCGCTTGTTTAGATACTGTGATTAATCAGCTGAGCCATCGATTTATTGGCTTGAATCAAATAATTAATTTGATTCGTTTGCGGTCAATCAGCCACAAAATACAAAATTTGTTGCAGCTTTCAGACAAAGAACTTGCAAATTAATGCGAAAAATTTAGCGAAAAATACTATGACGACGTAAATGATCAACTCTTCACCCAAATATCCTTGCCTAGTTGTCTGAGATATCAAATTTTGATGATTCATTCAATCAAAGAGTTGGCTAACTTGGTCCTGATGGAGTACTTCACTCTTTCAGCTAGTTTTCCAGACGTCTGTTCAGTAAGCGGATCAATTCCCGATTAATAGCATTATTTTTTAAATATATAGGGAAAAATAGGAAGGCCATAGGGAGAAAAGCATAAAACCGTTTAAGAGAAAATTATATTTTGAAGTGCAATTAGAAAGAATTTGTTGCTTTTGATTAGATTTTGTACAAAGTTGTTGACAAACAACAGAGTCCCCATTATACGGGGGTTTTCATCACCAATTACAGAGTTCGAAGTTTACCAGCAAGAGGACGAATATTTTAGAGATTGGATGCTCTGTTCAAGTTTCCGTGGTTTTCTCTCGCTATTCCACTCGTGAAATTAAAACCAATAGTGTTTACTATACATATAAAATGCCTCTATCAGGGTGGTGTAGCTCAACAAATTTATCGCTTTTTCTTTCCAATTTTTCTTATTGCCTTTCCCTACTGGGCAATAATAAGTTGTGCAATAAATCATGTATATACTTTTCCATAACCTCTTTGATTTTAATAGGTTTTTCAGTTATTTTCAATATTTGGTGCATTTTTGAATTCCGTTGGACGTAATCTCATTCGTAAAATAGTCCTATTAAATACCACTCATGGTTTAGAAATTCTCAGATAAATCCCCTCCTCGCTTCGCGAGTCGGGGATTTATGGATAAATTCCAAAGCATTCTTGATATTACCTGTGAAAAATTCTAATAATTTGCCGAAACTGAGACTGACCGCGCGCGTTCCTTTCTTCCAACATTCTTTTGATTCACTCCCAACCTTAGGACAGAGCTTTGAATCCATTATCCCTTACCGACACTCAATTATCCTCCACTTATTCGTTCAAAATCTCAAGCAAACGTCGACCGGAAGCGGTAGCTCAGTGTATCAAATGATGTCTCTGCAGCGACTCGGACCGGGAGGTCCTAGGTGCGAGTCCTGACGGCGGCAGGATTTTCGACACTAGCTTTTCAGCTAGGTCGTTTTCAGCTAGGTCAAATTCAGTCGCTGCCTGGAGGAGAATTCTAGCGGACGGCTGCTCTGATTGGTAGTTTTTCGTGGTTTCTCCAATCAACGCCAGGCAAATGCCGGAGCAGTACCCTAACAAAGGGACACGAACCGCGCGCGATCTTTCCTTACTCTTCCTTGTTCTATCCCCTCCCCTTAAACACACACACACACACTTACACTAACATGCACTACACTACCACATTTCCGGGAGACCGGTCCGGAGCTTAGAGCTTGTCCCGACTGGGGCGGTGCCCCGCTGGTGGGAGAGTCCTGGTAAGGGGAAACCCCGTTAGCCGACGATAGGTCGGCGTCGGATCTCACCATCCAGTGGGGGAGATCTCTGACATCTCCCGATAATTAAATAAAATAAAAAATGCGTGGTCGCAACTCTTGTTGTCAAATGTTCTTTCGGGATATGGCCCCTATCCACCCTAAAATATTTTGTTGGAAAACCTAATCTGAACGCTCCCAGAAGAGTTGTTCTGAACAGTGCATTCTTTCAGTGTATTATAAGGCTTAATAAAGAAAATTTGTACATTTGCAAGTTGCTATTCTAGGACATACCGTTTCGTTCTTATAGATTTATATTATAATTTTCTTCTATTAATGCATTATGTTACCCTTCCTTTAAGATGAAGATGGTACTACAAAAATACAGGAGACATCTTGAATTTCAGTCCCCATTATGAGTTTAGTACTTGAAATTATAGTTATTGTTATCGGGTCTCCAATCCGACCAGAGGCTTTGAGGTAGCAGCCCTGCCACTGGTCTAACCTGCATTTGGGTCAGTAGCCCTATCAGGTAAATCAATTACTAAATTCCTCCAGAACCATATCCGGACTCATCATATGACTACGAATATGCGAGAAAACGTCAACAATTGTGGATTCGCAGAACGACTACAAATATGTGGGTGGAATTTAGATCTCTTAATGGCAAAGACAAATAATTAGCAACTTTACAAAGATAAAAGAACATCGATATATTAATGATCTCAGAAACAAAGAAGAAAGAAAGTACAATGATATATAGTGGAGTCTCACAAGTAGAACATGCAACAACAGGTGTAGCTATAATTCTATATCAGAAATGGGCCAAATGAATACAATCTGATAACTGGATCTCCAATCGAATTGTAACTCTGCGATGTAAGGCCAGAATTGGAAAATTCCAAATGTATGATGTAATTGGTGAATGTAATGAGGATCAAGTGCTAAATTATAATGGAAAAACTATGCGAGATTTTGCTTGCTTCAATAACCTAAAAGTTATGAATACCTTCTTTCCACACAAACAAATACATAAGTACACATGGTCAGCACGTGGACACACGGAGAAAAAAGAACAGTTGCAGTATACCTGATCCATTATACTGTATCAAGGGAACGCATGATAATATAGGCCCAACCAGGTTCACTGTTGCTGTTTCGTGACGGAGATAGTTGGAACGAAAAGTTGCATCGTAAAGAGTCCCTTGTTGCACTCCTCTGAATTCACCTTGTCAGAGTGCACGGGTAGAAGCTGCGGAGCCCAAGCAACCTTGTTGGAAAAGTTGGCTATCTGCTCGGCATAAGCGAGCAATACAGGTTGGAGGATCCAGCCTACCGTCATGACGCATCCGGGCCAAACTGATAGAAGGAGCCGGCCTTCCGTGTCGGCTTGCACAGCTATACTGGTTGAAGGGCCAGCCGTACGTGTTGCCATATTGAAGCATTTCTTATTGGTGTTACAATTACTGATCGTTGACGGGTATAGGATGGGTTATACGTAGTACTTGCTATTAATAGAATATTCATTAATTTTGATCCAACAACAGATCGGTATATTTACCTACACAACCAGACACCGTAAAAACGGAAATAATTGCATAAAAATTATGCATTTAGTGATAATTAAATTTCACAACAAGCTTCAAAAGCCTTTAAATTCAGCAGTCTGACTGTTATTACGGTAGATATACATACATCAATATGCCTGCATTGTTGTTGAATGAAAATGTTATATATATATATATATATATATATATATATATATAATGAATATTCTGAAACAGCCTGTACCTAAAAATAAAATATTAGAATTTAACATTAAAATATTTATTTAGTAAAGTAAAATGTGTAAAATATAACATAACTCACAATAGAATGAAATATATTGACATAAACTTAATAGCTAACAAATGATAATGAAACATTTATGTACCACTTAATCATTTATGTGATCAGGTGGATTAAATACACAAGGAGACTAAGAACATGTTTACAGTCATTAGTAATTATTTCAAAAATATTTTATAACTGTTACAAAATGATTTTAAAAACGTTTTATAAATGTTTCAAAACTATTTTAAAACTGTTTCACAAGTACATTTAAATAGCAACTTTTATTACTGATTCCCAAAAAACAAATTTAATTCACATTTATTTTATAAAAATGCCAAGATTTATTTAAATTATGGCTCAATATGTAGCTGAAAATTATTTTCGAATGTATTTGTTGTTTATTTCTTTTAACCTTTCATTTTACAAATTTAATATTCTTGTTTTATGTTTATATTATTTTGGTTACTAAAAGTTCAATTCTATTAGTCCCTTCATTATACTTATGGTTCTTGCATTCACTAGCACAAAATTCATCTACATAAAATTAACACTTAGTTTACAATTACAATGAATTCATAAATAGTTTACATACTGTTAAAATCAAAAAAGTATATGGAAGAAAACACCAACATAAATCATATTTATATTTTTTACTTCTGTTATTTCAATTTCTGTAATCTAAATGTACAAACATACTTACAAATTAAATTAGTTAAATTAATTTAAAACCTGGAATTAAAATGTATTGCCCAGCATTGATTTACCTGCTGGGTCTGCAATTTGAATCAATCTCATTGCTTACAAACCTCTTTGCCCATTTGACAATGAATAAGCTCATTGGCCTGCATTTACAAATCCTACACTCCCAACAAGTTAGTGTCATAACTATTGTTATTATCACCTGAATGCAACAATAAAAAATTGTAGAGAAGAATGTGCACTCAATAACAGGGAATAAATATAGTGAGAGGTCGGGATAAATCATAATTTAAGTATTGTGTAAGGTGGGAAAAGACTCATCACTTTAGCGTGGGACGAAATGCTTGGCCTTCATTTTATTGGATGAGTCAAATAATAAGTTTTCTTAGCAAATTAATAACCAGTTCTGAAGTGACTTTTAAATTTGGCAAGTTATTTTGTTAAATGCATACTTTTCTGGATTGCTTCAAAATTTAGGATTATATTCTTCGAATACTATTGATTAATTTCACACACACATAAATCACTACTCAGTATCACTGGTAACTGACCGTGATACAAGGGAAGGGAAAATAATTAGGTGCAGACTCTTAGTCTGCTTGTATGAAAAAAAAATAAAATAAAATATGTTATAAAACCATGTATATAAAAAAATAAAATAAAAATGCATATTTAATTAAATTTTGTAAAATTGCCTATACCAATTCACAAATTGAAAACAGCAGGATTACCTCTATTGAAGTCATTAAATATTGTTGAAGATATTACAATGTCTTCGAAATTTGTGTTTGGACATGCAAGTGTGACTGCTGAGGAAAAATTATAAAAACCAGTAAATTAAAATTCAATTTAAAACTTTTATGAAATTTAAAGAAAAAAAAATTTGAGATTCAAGAGCAGAAAATGCAGAATTTGACCTCATATTGGCTCAGATTTCATCTTACAAATATGCTCCAATTACATCTGGTAATGTAGTAGAATGTTCAAAAAGATTAATTTCTCACAAAAGGATGAATTTGACTGAGTAAAATTTTGAAAAATTGTTTAGTGTTCCTGTTTCAAAAGACAATGAAAAAAAAACAAGGTAAAATTTGATTGTGCATGTTTTGTCAAATTTTATTTGGCATATGTATGCAGGTTTTAGCATTTTAAAGGGCACGAGAATCATGTCTAGTAATATTTAATTGTTTTATTTCAAGAGGAAAGTATTTTATTCACTTGACAAGGGAAATGTTTCAGAAAATTATCAAGGTCAACACTATTACAACAGTAATGACATTTCTTTGCCCAAGAATCATTAACACAATCTGAGATATTTTTCTCTGGCAATTTTGAAGATGAATAATAGCCAAAATCATTGCATGTTTGAGAATGCAGTGTTATCCGTACTATTTGCCACAAACAGCACACTGTGGAGAACCCTAAATTATGAAAAAACTTGAAATCTTTTTTCCTTGGAAACCGAAGTAAAAATTAATAATCTTTCAAAAGAAAATTACAAATAGTCACACTCCATGAACTTGATTCAGAACTCTAGTTGTAAAACAATGTCCTGAAAAACCAGCATTTTGAAGTTAGTGACACTTTTCTAGTGGGAATGTGAATTTTTTATATTACTCATACTCATTTGTAATCATTCTGAGAGCACTACTAAATAGTACACATTGAAACTATAACAGAATTATAATACAAGTTATATTACCTAATGAGAATTTTAAAATAACTTGCCTGGTCAAAAATGATACACACTAAAATAATTGAACCATTAATGTATACACAATTTGTGAATGTTGAATACGAATGAAATCACAAAAGTCCATGATGCTTGCAAAATTAGCAAAATGTATATTGGCATCACCTTCAAACACATGTTCATGATCTTGTTATAGAATGCAATAGCCATTTAGAATTAACAATATCCATGAATATCTGCATCGATGAACCATCACCTATTTCAATGACCAATTTCCATCACTTGTGCCAAAACTACCTGAAAAATATAATAGTATTTGAAAATATAATTAAAGTGATAATTATTGAAAAATAAAAAAATAGAAAGTGTTTTACAGCAGGGTTTTTTTTTCGAGGAATGCATTATTATTTTGTTCAATTATTTACAGAACATGATAGGCTTTAGTCTCAATTTAAATACAGTAATCAAAATTCTGTACACTTATAACATATGGGAATACTACACAACAATTAATTCTACAATTTCTAATTGCCATTAATGACACTTCAAGACTATATTAAAATTATTTCAATGAATTGGCAACATAATAAATATTTTTTCTTTACATTTTAATACACATTTGCAATGCTTAATTGAGTATTAAAAACTAATCAAATAAACTTTTTTAATAGGTACTTTTTTTACTATTAAAAAATGCACAAAGGAATGCAAAATAATGAGTTTGGACGCCAAGCCCCATATCCACTTAACAATGTTAGAATTTGAATTGAAAGGATTCAAACCGATTATGTAAAACGAAATAATTGTTTATCTTGTTCGACATAAGCTTTTAGAGGAATTTTACAATTTACATTAAAATAACTTTGAGCTGGATTAATGGCCAAGTTTTGTAGGTTATAGAAATGCACACACACTAATATATGCCTTTCTATTTTTACAACTCATGATAGAAATATATACGTACCTAAAAGTTGCAATTCCATTCCACCATTCTCTTTTAATCTTGGTTGACAATTCTTGTTTGATTTCAAATAGGCGGTGTAAATGAAGGTATCATTTTCTTTCGAACTTCATTCGCCCGTTTACTTCCAATGAAATAAGATTTTCACTTCAAAGAGGTATTTTAGACTCTGTAGTCCGGCACCTATTAAAAGATATTCACCAATATCCTTTAGATTATAATACACACTGATGCAGCACTATAAGTTTCAATACGGTACTTACCAGTGAACTCATAGTACGTTCAACGATTTGCTTTGCCAACGACGTATTTTTCTACAATAACAAATTGAAAACTTTCACAACGATGCGCTTTTCGCCACTTCGAAGAAACTTTCCTGAAAGGCCAGTCACTCTCATAGCCCTTCCAAACTGAACTGAATCAGATCGGCGGCGCGACGCTGCGGTCCAACAGCCGCTCCACTTCCCACGCACTTCCTCGTCAATCCTCAGCTGATATCAGGTCCTTATCGGCCAGCAACACGCATGCTCTTCTTCGTTTGCAGTAGTTTTGATGAAAGGTTAATTTAACAACCGATGGTTCAAATTAGTTCTTATGTAGTGAACTTACATTTGTACTTCTTTAAATCAGAATTTTTCTTAGGATGAACGGATAATATTGCGTAGCGCTCAGGTTGCAGCAAGCTTTGAGGCGCGCGCGCAACTTCCTGCCCCCCCCCACACACACACACTTCCAAGAGCCCGCCGAGGGCCTGGGACTGGAAGCTGATAAATATATAACGTAATTAGTTTGCCTTTCTACATTTATATTTACATGTGTAACAGCACAGACGGAAAATAATATAATTATTAAACTTCTTTTCCGTTTTGAGCAAGAATGACAGTTATGTTTTCTTTGCTTGATAAAGTCATAATTATCGCATCATGTGTATTACGTAATTGAAATGTGATATATACATATATACATATATATGTATATATATATATATATATATATATATATATATATATATATATATATATATATGTGTGTGTGTGTGTGTGTGTGTGTGTGTGTGTGTGTTTGTGTGTGTGTGTGTTTAACAGATGTTGAATGTTTTTCAATGTATATTTTCTTCAATACGTAATTAATCTGACAAGGTACCTGGCTGCTATGGCCAGCTAGTGCTTTGCAACATGATTAGGCTTGATAAGGCCGACAGGTCCGTTTATGAAGCAACATCAACCTCTCAGAAATCACAGGCCGGTTGGTCCATCAAGGTTGGTCTATCAAGGTCAGCAATCTTAGATGCTGTTGTAGCTAGGAAAGGGAGTAAAGCAATAAGGTATCTGTTTCGCATACGAAGGTTTTGTGTAACTATTGAAATCTTGTTGGCAATTATGGTATCCTTTTTTTCAGTGCAGAGTAGTACAATTAATTACATCTTAGCAAATGAAAAGACAAAAAGACTCTTCGCTAACGTAAGATTGATTGATTGATTGATTTTTTCGTGTTTCCAGGCGCGTCAACTGCTCTGGTCATTAGTCCCGTTAGTGCAGTGCATGTTTTTTTCTCGGGAGATGGCGGTGATCTTCCCCCACTGGATAGCGAGATCCGGCGCCGACCTACCGTCGGCTTGTGGGGTTTCCCCCTAACCAGGACTCTCCCACCAGCGGGGCACCGCCCCAGCCGGGACAAGCTCTAAGCTCCCGATCGGTCTCCCGGGATAAGTGGTAGTGTAGTGCATGTTAGTGTAAGTGTGTGTGTAAGAGGAGAGGACAGGACAAGGAATGGGAAGGAAGATTAAATATGTATATATCTAGACTAAAATCTTCAAGCCATGACATGGGACAAGAAAGAAACCTAATGACTAAATTATTCGCGGATGACCAACTTAAAACAGCAAATGATGAATATAACCTCCAGAAAGCACTGTTTGCATTACAAACGGTAACCGAAATGTACAATCTCTGCATATCCTCTACAAAAACAAAAGTCATGGCACTTGAAGGGAAGGAACCGATTAGATCCAAATTAGTTGTACACAATTCAGTTGTAGAACTAAGTTTCAAGTTTCCATTTCTTGGGATACAAAATGTCATACAAAGGGGAGATAGATGTAAATGGGAAAATTGAAAGACTAAATTATATGATCGGAACAATCCTGAGAACCCTGAAAAAGAAAATCAAAAAGGAAACTACGATTAAATTCTATAAGGTATTAGGTATTCCATCTTGTTTATATGGAAGGGAAAATTGGACAATGACAAAAAAAGATAGCACAGGACTACAAAGTGCTGAAATGAGATTTCTGAGACCAGTAGCTGGTTATAAGCTGATGAACAAGAAAAGGAATTTAGAAATTCGCAAAGAACTTGGTGTATGTAAACTTCAAGAGAAAATTAATTACTACCCAAATTCCTGTACGCCGCACATTGAAAGGCTGCAAGACAATCGCCTGCCGAAAAGAATTCTAAATTACCGCACACAAGGTAGAAGATATCCTAGTTGTCCGAAGAAGAGATGCGGTGACCAGATGGGAACGGAGGTATAAAAGGCAGAACCTATATACCTGAAGGAGGAGAAAAAGTTATTGTATAGAAGTGAGAAAATGCGTCATGAAGGGGGAGAAAAAATAACATATTTCATGGAATAAGTAAATACTTTCCTGGAGGCAGGAAGAGGTCGCTGAAGAAATGTTACGTAACGAGGAAATTTCCTTTGTGTTGCAGTTCGACTGTGATCGTGAAGGCTTGCAAATCATTCAATTGTTCGCATCGCCACCTTGAGCTTGTACGAGTATTGTCTAATATGTTGACACTTTTCTAGGGATACAGCATTTCGTGATCTATAACATAAATTTTAATGTGAGCAGTGATAACGAATAGAAAAGAATTTAATCTTCATCTTCATGTTTTTCTGATTTATTCCTAACACAATAGGACTTTCTTGGTCCTGTATAAAAGAGCGGTAAATCAAAATTAAAATAAAAGCCAATTTTTAGGGAAGGATAACCACGAAGTTTTCCTCGTATCCAATGAAAGCGTTCACAGAGAGTGAATTAAAGCATAACTGGAGCAGCAATTTCGCAATTAGTAAGTTCCACAAGGTAAGTTGTTTCTTTAGAAGAGAAATTTCAAAGAGATTTGTTATAAATGGACCTTTTAGTTATGCTAAATGATTAAAAATATTATAACAAGTCTGAAGATAAAGAAAACTAATATACAATGTTTTATGAACAATTTTGCTACTGTGTTTGTTTCTTTAGAAGAGTGATATTTCGATTGATTTTTGATTGGTGATTTCGGGTGCGTCAACTGCTTAAGTGATTAGTCGCGTAAGTGAAGTTTTCCGCGAGAGGTGGCGGTGAATCTGGCGCCGACCTACCATCGGCTAACGGAGTTTCCCACATCCAGGTATCTCCTACCACCGCGGCACCACCCCAGTCGGGACAAGCTCTAAGATCCCGAACTGTGTGGTAGTGTGTGCATGTGTGGTAGTGCAGGGCATGTAAGTGCGTAAATAAGGGGTGAGGATAGGACAAGGAAGATGAAGGAAATATCGCGTGCGGACCATAGACCGTTTGTTACGGTACTGCTCCGGCATTCACCTGGAATTGATCGAAGACCACGGAAAACTACCAATCAAAGCAGCCGGCCACTAGAATTATCCTCCAGAAAGCGGCTGAATTCGACCTAGCTAGTGTCGAAAATCTTGCCGCCGTCGAGACTTGAACCTACGACCTGTCGGTCAGAGGCACTATACTGACATTAGTTGATGCTCTGACTCACCTCTCCCGGCAGCGTTTTCGAGTACTCGCAAGCCTCAGTAAAGAATCTTATTCGATTCACTGCCTTGGTCTTGAGTTAAGCACATTTGCTATTTCGATTAGTCTTCACAGACGACATTCAATAATATAGTCGTCTATTATATTTTCAATCATGAATGTTTTACGTAGAATCGTGGTAGGTTTTTAAAGCTAGTCATATCGGCTCGTCACATATTAGTGAAACAGGGAACTCGTAATCCACGGAATACAGCTGTTATCCCAGAGATGGCGCGGCCCGCGCTATTAACATCATGTTAAAATGACAAAATATTTGTTGTAAAATAAGAAATTTAAGGGAAAGTTACATACTTTAATTCACAGTATTAAGAAATCTTCATGTTTTGTACTTGATCTCTACCACACGCAAATGAGATAAACATAGGCTCCCAACTTTCCCACCAAATACTTGTCGAAAAGTTAGAATGTTCAGAAATTACAAAGATTTGCTACGTCAATAACGTACAATGACTTCTATAAGAAAATAAGATATACTGAGGTTCAGTAAAGGAGTAAGGAATGTGAACAACAGAAATAAAATAGCGACGTTTAGAGTTCCGAACGGCATGAGAAGTAGGTTCTACTGGGGGAAAGAAGAATTCAGGGGCTGTGGTATTTGTGAAGGTGATTCGAAGGCACAGGAAAATGTGATTGAGGGATGCGGGGGAAGTTGGAGAACGGATAATGAACGGAGAGGGTAAAGAGAGATAGAGAACTATTATGTGACGATAGAAGTGGAGAGTGGGATATGACGAGAGAATAGGGACCAAGATAGTGTAACGAGGATAACGTAGGATTAGAAGGGTTTAGGGAGGAGAAAGTAGAAAGTTTGATGATTATTTAGTTTAATAGATAAAGGTAGGGAGGATTACAAGATGCATATGTGAAGGGGGAGTGGTGTAAATGGAAGAAAGCTGATAAAATAATGAGACCGAAATTTATAAGGAAGGGGCAGAGTTTTAAGTATAATTGCGGCAACGATGTTTGTGGGCGTGCATCAACTGTAGCTGTAAAGAAAGTTTATACATAAATAATAAATGAAATCTAATAAAATAAGCTGATAATAAATTAATAATGATGATGACTTTCTATGTTTGGTTACGTCTTTGGACAGGAGTCTTCAGTTGTCTACGATGATTGAACATCGGTAACCACGCTAGTCACGGTAAGTCGGCGCTGGATCTCGCCATCAAGTGGGGGGAGATTACCGCAATCTCACGAACGAAAAACATGTACTACACGTACGTAACTTATGACCTCAGTAGTTGACGCACCCCGAAACACTGACAATCAATCAAATAACTAGAAACACCTTATTTGTACAAAGGTAAATGGATTCCAATCAGTGTTGTAACACTTGCTTGTAAATAACAAGACGTCGTCAAGACCAAAGACAATTGCGAATCGTTACAGAAGTTTCGCACGCGCTTCGCGATGTTTCGCACACTGAAAAAAATAGCTGTTGTAGAGCACCCGTAGAACTAGCACGAGAAACTGCGTTTCGAACACAGCGTGTTAAAAATACTCTTCTGCGCTTTTGGTTTCCAGGCAAATCATTCAATACACAGACATGCCAATGTTAGAAGGGTATCCATTATTTTAATATCCCATCAATCTGGTAATGAATGTGTAGAATATACTATATCTGAGGAGATTTCACTTTACCTCGAAGATGGACTTTTTCAGTTAAACGACAATGTGGTAGAAGCCGTCAACTTCTTAGCGTCAGTAACAATTATTTTGGCATTCAACAAATTGTGAAATTCACATACGTATACGCAAGCTTTTATTACAAACTATATTGGCTGGTGACTGCTTGACCTCGATAATACTCCTTTACAATATGTAATTAAACAATACGTGATATCCTCCTTTTACAATACGCGATGTCCTCCTACAATACGCTCCTTTACAATACGCATATATTGCATGCAATTAACATACTACGTAATTAGTTATGAATGTCCTATTTTGGTTACGGCCGCTAGAATTCTCCTCCAAACAGCGACTGAATTCGACCTAGCTCACAAGCTGGTGAGTTGAAAAACCTGCCGCTGTGGGGAGTGGGAACCTAGGACCTCCCGGTGAGAGGCGCTGCAGTGACATCAGTTGATGAACAGAGCTACCGCTCCCGGTTACTAATTCGAATTCTTCACCTTAAGATTTCCTTATTCTTTCTTGTTTTGTTTTTTCAAAAACATTCGGTTCTCCTATGGGAGTTTTCGCCGGTTTTCCCCTGATCGGCGTGCTTTTTCCGCCCAAGCACCTACGCACGCGACCTGCTTCAAGGCCTCTTCGGTGATCTCAGGAGCCTCGCCGATATCACAGGCATTCCAGCGCCCGCCGCGTAGACCGCGCGGAGGCGAAGCGAGCAAAAAGGAGACGAGGTAACCGGTATGAGACCGGGCTCTGCAGCGGCGGTGGGGAAAGGTGGTTACCTTGTCAGAGCGGCCAGCAGGGGAACCCCCTGCCTCAAGGAAGTGGGCACACTCGTGCCGCTGCCCCCCTCACCAGCCGCCATCACCTGCCAACGCCGCCGCCCGCTGTGCCACGCGTGGGCACGCAAGGCGCGTCAGACCTGACCTGCACCGATGTTTCCGACGTGTTCCAATGCTCTTTGTTAAACTTGGTTTTCATTTCCATCTAATTCGTTTTATTTCATTTATTTTATTTATTTGATTTATTTGATTTATTTGATTTATTTGATTTATTTTATTTATTTTATTTATTTTATTTATTTTATTTATTTTATTTATTTTATTTATTTGATTTATTTGATTTATTTGATTTATTTGATTTATTTGATTTATTTGATTTATTTGATTTATTTTATTTATTTTATTTATTTTATTTATTTTATTTATTTTATTTATTTTATTTATTTTATTTATTTTATTTATTTTATTTATTTTATTTATTTATTTTATTTTATTTGTTTCATTTATTTTGTTTATGTTTATTTTTAAGCTTAACATTATATTGTTTATGCTTAATATCATAAAAATTATAACTTTGAGGGTCTTTTATTCCCGAACCCTCCAAATGAAAAAAAAAAAAGGAATTTGAATGTTATCATTCTTGTATTGTTTTTCATCTAGATTTATGTGTCACCAAACCCTCCACATAGGCACGCTTATCTTGTTATTTTGCCTATTTTTGTTGTTTAACTCAAAACATTTAATATACGAATATCTTAGCTTTACTTTTCTCCTTGAAGTGATTGCCAAGGCCATACGCCGGCCCCGCCAGTGCATAGAATCCGTTGGTGCAGGTCTCGTGCCCGCGGTCTGGCCCGTACGACCGTGACAATGTGGGAACTCTGTTTCAAATGGCAATGTAATAACTTTCATATATACCGACCACGTTATAGCAAGCATAACGATACTTTCTGACGACAGTCCGTCTCTTATCAAAAAGTATTCCTTATATTGCAGATATGAATAAAAGAATAAACCTATTGAGCAGATAAACCTATTTCCTATCCAACCGCTTTTCACACGTCAGTGTAATGTAATTCACGGGAATATAAGTTTTCACTGCAGAAAATCATTTCTAATTGGAACTACATTAATGGAGAGTGCATTAATACAAGACGCTCAAGACAGTTTATCTTGTCAGAAACTTCGGGGGTATGTTTCTAGTCCATGACGAACCGGACTTGCTCTTTGGAATTACTGATATTAAATAAAGAAGTATCAGAGAAGGCCAGTAAAGTTTTCAAAGTTGTAATCAGCTGTGACAGGCTTCCTATATCTGCAAGTGAGGTTGCCAACTTACAGTTTAAAATGTTTGAAGCGAATCTAACATACTTTTGGCAAATCAATCATGCGGAATGTAGTGTGGTAATGGTAAAAGTATGGTAATGTAAAATCGATTACTCAGAATACTCAAAGCTTTCAGTCAATAACAAATCTCAAGACTCCGTTTCTAAACTGGGTCCCTCATGTGTTTGTTTAACGAAGTGAAGTGAGAGAGATCAGTGACGTTTGCGAAGGTGCAAATACACTCTCTAACAGGACTTAAAGAGAAAGTACTAATCGTACGTCGCCCTCTTCCTCAAACACTCTCAACGAAGTTTCATTCATCTTTCAGATTCACCAAACAATTCTTCGACCATTTATGATTTTTCTTCCAACACTAAGCAGTATCGCCATGTTCTTGCTATTTTTAAAAACAACACATCAAGTTTTTTTATTTGTTTTTTTTTTTACTTATGAGGAAACTGGCATTGACAGAATTGTGTTGGAATTGCTTTTTAAATACTACAATTATTAGTAGCTCATATTTCTTTTTTAATGTACATAAATAAAAGCTTATTTTCTTTCTTTAATGGTTAAGCAGTAAAGGTATTGTTCTGGACGTAACCAACACATTTCCTCTTCTCTAGCTGCGCAGGATCACGTTCAGTCCTTTCACTTGCCTTTCGGCCTGACGACAAACAACAAAGAAGATAATAATTACCTTTCCCAATTGTTCTGAGGCTATCGGGGATTTTTTACTAAAAGAATCAAAACTTCTGAGAAAAAGAACGGGGCCGAATGTTTGGACCTAGCATGCATTGTTCTAATATAGTAGCCTATGAAACATCTTAGCCTATTCCTAGTCAAAACATCCTAAATATCTAGCATTATATAAAAATCATTTTATATTTAATATGATAATTTAATACCACACTATGACACAACAACCTATTACACTTTTTTGTGATTTATTTGAAGTGAGAACTCTTTCCTTTACATATATGTATTCCTTGCAACATTATTATTAAAAATTATATTACCTTTTCATACATAACAGGAACAAAACTATATAATTGATTATTGGTATTCAAAACGAAGTTGCTCATGGGCAATCAAAACGAAGTTGAATCTTTACGTAACAATACTGGAATATGAACAGAAACAGCTACGGCTTTTATGCACATTACGTATACTCATTGATTCAAAAAATTATTTTGTAAGGGATAGTGGACACCACACATTAAATGTAGTTGATCTTTATTTTATTTTACAAAATTGTCATTATGGTATTCTTCATTCTGCATATTCTTGGATCCCAAGTTCAGAATTAAGAATAATAAAATAATTTATTTCCTTCATGTGAAATTTTAAACGAAATATTGAAAATATAAATAATTCCTTATTACTCCTCGAATGCTCTGTATTAAACATTATTATTCACTGTTAACACTTCAACAGTTTAGAAAGTTAAAGAAGGGAACTAGAGTAAGTTCATATTCATTACGTGGAATTGATTACAATGATAGACAAGCATACATGAAACTTTAGAATACAGTGCTTCTGGACATAAATGTAACTTCATTTTCTGTGCACGTCTTCTAGAATTCAGTGGGAAATACAATTATTCAAATTATCGTTTCCATGTTGTCGCGGCAAGAAGTATTATTCCGAAGGACAACATGGATAAGAGCCAAAATTTATTGCTTATTTATCCTTGAAAATAGATTTTATTACATGGGAGGGGTTTTTTTAAAAAAAAATTAAGTAGTATATGACTTAGTGTAGGGATCACAGAATTTTGAAAATGTGCACACAATTCATTTTCCCCATAGCACGTCATACGCAGTTTCATCTGTTTTTTTGACGTAAATAAAATAAATAAATAAAAAAGTGCTTCGCCAAGTGTCTAGTAAGTCAAGTTTCTGTCTCGAGCTGTTACAAAAGCCTGACGGAAGAATTCCTCGCTGAAGTACGGGGTTAGGACGGAGGAAACGCACGTGACGGCGGGGAGGCGCCGGCGGTGGCGGTGGCGGTGGGGGTGGCGGCGGTGTGGAAGTCTGCGCATGCGGAATCCGCTCAGTCGAGTGGTCGCGTGGGCCCGGACAGGTACGCGAACCGGGCGCCACAGCTGCTGCCGCCGCGGTCATCGCCGTTGCCTCCACCGCCGCCACCGCCGCCACCGCCGCTGCCGCCTCTTCAACCTCCGCCGGCCGCAACATCGCCACCACCGTCACCTCCGCCGTCCCTGTCGCCGCCAACAACCGCACCTCCGCCACCGACCGACAGCATTGCTACCACCACTACCGGAGTCGCCGTCATTATCTTCACCGAGCTCGTTCACGCCGTCGTCGCCGTCATCGTCCACCGTCTTGACCGTCTTCATCCCGTGGTGGTCTTCGTGGCCGCTGCACGCGAGGCTGCTGCACCACAGACCGCGCAGTCGAGGAGCACCGCGTCGCGACGGCCTGACGTCTCGCAAAGCGCCGTCCTCACCGCTTCCCTCACGCGGACCGCCTCCTCAGGTGAGTGGCATGAGGTGATGGTGGTGACCGGCGAGGCGCAGCGGATGATAAGGTCGTTAGCGCATTCCTTGCCCCGGGCGCTGCACAGAGGCCGCTTGAGCGCCAAGAGAATGTTTCGTCCGCCCTGGCGGCGCGGCGTGCGGAAGTTGGTCATCGGTGCCTCGATGAAAGCTCGCAAACTTTATTGAGGTTGCCAGGGACGTCATGCAGATGTGGAAGTGTTTTCGTACTTGCCGATTCAGGATAACTTCAACGTTTTCAGAAGGAATATATTACGGATATATTTCGATATATGCCTTTTCGAGTGATTCGAATATATGAAGAAATAAGAGTGTGTTGGAAATTATCAACAAATCTATTTGCAGTGGAGAGGCGAGTGTGGTAATCTGCGACAAGCTCAAGTCTAGACAGTTAACAATATATTCAACATTTTTGTAACTGTCGTAGTTCAGTACCATACTATTTCAGTATCATACCATCGTATCTAAATGGTATTTAATACATGTTTTTACCCACTCGTTTCCGAGTGTTGGCAGCAGATGATCGAAACTGCTATCCGAATTTTTTGTTTTTGTATTTGGGTATTAAATCATTAGAATAATTAGACATTACTTTTGGTGTATTTACTTTTTTACTGGAAAAGTGCATTTAACTTTTATTGTTGCAGTATGATGGTGTTAAATAACTTTAATCAATGAAGCTGTTCAATATATGTTTAAAAATTTAATTCTACAGTTAATTATAAATTTAATCTAATGTTTTCTAAGCGTCTTAGACAATTTTATTCGGATTAAATGAATTTTGTATCAGATGTAATGAAAGAAGACACCATCGCAATTTCACTTAATTTTCACTACTAAAGGCACAATATATGCTGTTTTTATGTGGATACAAAGCATTCGACAAGCACCAAACTAAGAGCCTATTTGATTCTAGTATACTTGTATGCATAAATCTTTATGGTTTAATACACTACTCAGAAAGTGCATCTTTCCCTGTACATCATTCTTTTTCCTAAAGGACCTCGGAGATCTTATTATGTAGTTTCTTTTTTTAGCGGTAATTTTCCGAGATATTGCGTGACTCTCGGGCAGTTTGATTAATGTCCTTGAGTTGCATTACTGCAAAAAATTGCATGACTTTTTCTCCAATTTAGTGCACATACAAACTTGCTTTACAATGTCGCGAAATGTATATAAAAGGGAATATAAATAGAAAACCTACCTTATAATAATTTACCAAAAGGTTTTCTTCAATTAGCCAATTATAGATACGAACAATAAAATGTTTCAAAATATTACGTTATATTTAGCATCATTACTTTTCCCCCTGTATTTTATTATGTCCAAATAATATTGTATGCTCCTCTTTACTTTGTAGCTGGGATTAAGTATGTAGGTTTGATAGAACGACACCCTCAAGTATTGAATTAGAAAAGGCTTCAGGAATGGAGAGGAAATTTAATATTGAGAAAGTGTTTTTTTTCTTTAATCAAGACATTCAACCTTTTTAAACTTCTACAAGGAAAATGTATGTCAACAATATAAAACAGGAAAGGCAGGATGGAAACATGCAAAATGTCTAATGTTATTCATAAGTTAGTAATGAGTGACTGTGAGAGATATTGGGTGCTGTTTAAAACATGAGAGTAATAAAATGAGTAAACAGAATTTGTAGAAATTAAATGTTAGGAGAGACGTGTGTCACAATGTGTACCAATTCTGAAAAATATTGGAATTTCTCTTTTGTTGAGTTTTCGGATGCCAGCCCTGACAACAATTAACAGTGGAACAAAATAAAATATTCTCGAAAAAAATGCATACCTTCCTTTACTTAGATGTATATACATACATACATACATACGTACGTACATAGTACATACATACATACATACATACGTACGTACATAGTACATACATATATACATACTACATACACATATATAGGATGAGTCAGGAGAGAGTCAGGAGAGACTTCAGCACCTCCTGTAACTTTAGAACGGTTGACGTTATTTGCAATGCAGTTTTCGCGAAAATGCATGAGGAAATACAGCTAATTGATACGTGTAGTCATTTATATTTTATCACTTGTATTTTACGAGAAATTTGACGTAACTTTGTTTATTCAAATGGAACTATACATATTTTTCAGTCTATCATGACGAGGGTAAACAGACGTAGTTAGTGATATACATATTGTCATATGTTAGATAAGTATTTTTTGAGTAATTTGGATTTTTTTGCGACACGTGTTTAACGAATATTTTGAATGTAACATTCCTCCACACAAGGTTACACAGAGGTCCACCAGCAAACGTGCGCTTGGGGAAGGGAAGCTGATTTTAGTATCTGATGATACGAAACATATTCCAAATATTCACAAAACTGTCGACATTTTTTCCCTGAACTCTGCTTCACATCTTTAGTCGTTTTAGTTTTTTTTTACTTCTAGACTACTCCCTCTCCAGGCTGAGTCTATCTCCAGGTGCGTACAGGTTGTACCTATACGTCCTCAAAATTATTACATCACCGCTACTAAAACGTTAAAAAACTTTATTCTTAAAGATATATTGCTCAGTGGATATCATGTTTAAGTAAATAAGTCAAAGTCAGGACATGTTAAAAGTCAGAACGTCTTAAAATGTGCCTGATAGTTTAAATGTGGGAACACCTACTTTGATGACACAAGCATATCCATCTCTCTATTTTATATTTTTTAACACTCCATAGATGGCAATAGTGGTAATCAACAAGGAGCGTTACGTGTTGTATAGACTGTGCTGAAAACCCTAACCTATATCTTTTGTTTTGACACGAGTTCTGCATGCGTAATTTGTTTGCGTTCCGTAACGTTTCCTTAGTGCTGAAGTGATTTCTTTTATGTAATATTCAACTCTTAACACATTCAACAACAATGTCGTTAACTACTGTATTCTTATCCTGTGTTACACTACCCTGTATTACTATTCTGTGTTCGACTATTGAGAGAAACATAAGTGTAATATACAGTTAAGTGTAGCCCACTCACACTCGCAATCATAGATGGTCATGTGCAAACTCGTTTTGAGACAAAGCTTCTGTTTCAAAAAGTTAACGTTGCAAATGTACAATATTGACGATAGAGATTTTTGTCTTAAATAAAATATTATGTTGCGTCCACATGAATTTCAAATGGATATTTTAATTTTGAGGGATAATTTACATGAAGTCTCTGGAACGCTCAAAATGTTCAAAAAATGACTCCATCGTTTTTAATTAAATTTTGTTGTTGGATAGTGTGAACAACGTTTAAGAGAATGGTTCAAATCTCATGTTTGTTGAAAATTCTGATATTTCACGAAAATTGCAAAAGTTCAAACTGTTTCGTCTTCCTACAATTAAAATATTAAAGATAGAGATTTTTCCCTTACTGAAATCCGTTCAGATTTTGAAATAAGTTTATGTATAATTTTGCGAAAATTGTAGTATTTTACGCGTAATTTTGCGTGAAAGTACGGGTGGAAAACTACGTGCTGTTGTAGCACAATTAGTTTTCATTTTCTCTCGCCTGTACCACCAACCACGGGCCGTTGAAGACGTTGCTGCAATATAAGCCTCTGCATTCTGCAAGAGCGCGAAAACAAATGGCGGGTCGGGGCGACCACCTGTAGCCGGCGGATTGCAGAAAAAAGTATCACAAAAAAATTCGGGTATCTCTCAGTGCACTTACGAACTACAGTATTGCAATATTTTACCTCATTCTTCAAATGTGTGGCACAGCTCGGTTCCACCATGATGCTTTCCACCATGTGGTACATGTTGCATTACTGATATATGACATACGCGATCGTCTATTTTTGGTCATTGGTCACGTCGCGATCTACGTCAATACCTATCAGGTCGTCAAAAGCTCACTGCTTTGCGATGGCAAATGCTCAGTCTCCTCAGCGATGCGAGAGAAGATCGCTCAAAGACCATGCATCTCATATACAGGATGAGTCACATAACTTTAGAACGTCCTAGAATTTTTGAACGGCGAATGGGGATAATTGATACATGTATTCGTTTCGATTTTATCACTTGTATTTTAAGGGGTATTGAAGTAAGTTTGTTTTTCATATGGAATTGATATACTTTTTTAGTCTATCATGAGCGCAAACCGACAAATCCAATGGTATACATATTGTCATATTTTAGATAAGAATTTTTGAGTAATTTTAATTTTTTGCGACTCGTGTTTAACGTATATTTTAAATGAAACAGTTCATCAATTAAGGTCGTTCTCCCTGCTAGCACGTGATCGGAGTGTTACAATATCCATTACATACGAGTCGCAAACATCAAAATTACTCAAGAAAATGTGTGCATATAATGTATATGACAATATGTATATCATTGGATTCATCTTTTGACGTTCGTCATGATAGACTAATAGTTCATAGTTCCGCTTAAAAAAAATTACGTCAATATCTCTACAAACACAAATGATCAAATAGAAATGAATACGTGTATGAATTATCCCCATTCCCTCATGCATTTCCATGAATAATGCACTGCAATAACTTCAACCGTTCAAAAACTGCAGGAGTTACGTGACTTATCCTGTATACTATTATAAATGTCAGCTCTCCGCGTGAACTAACAAGAACTACGCAAGGATTGCTGACTACCAGGGGCAAGGCCATTGGGATTCCTTCCTGCGCTGAGATTTGCTCTTTAAACAAACAACTGAAACGGACTCAAATTCCTTTTTTAAAACCATTACGGTACCCATCAAGATTATAACACTGTGTTAAAACCGTTAACACACGATCGTGTGCTTTATAGTGGATTCCAAATATCCTGGGGGAAGGTTAGTTGAAACTACTAACAATTATATCCGTCCATTGATGTTTTTACTTGCGAATTTAATTGTTTCCTTATTTTACTGTTTTTCAGAAATAAAAGAAAAGAAACTATATTCAACTGATTTTGACTGTTAAAAGTAAAGATATCTAATTCCTCGTTGAGATAAAACATTAATATTCTTATGAATATCTGTATGCTTGTGCGCATACGGATATTTTTTGCAAAAGTCTAGCGACTTTAAATTTATAAAATGTTAATAAGCAATTAAATAAATAAATATTTTAAAACATGTTGATTGAAATTCGCTGCAACATTTCTAATTTATTCAATATACGTAACACGTCACTTTGAATAAACTATGGAAACACTATCTTAACGCATTAAAAATCTGGCAGTTCTGAATGATAACTTCCATTATTTCTTCGTGTAATTACATCAACAATACCGCATCAGAATTCCAACAGTTCTGAATGAGCAGAAAAAATGTTAACAGAATTTAAAGTAGAAAGTATATAATTATCTACATCATCTTGCCCAGGACATTTATCAAAGAAATCGGAGAATTCTGCGATAAAGACCTGCCTTGGGGCAAAAGACCCCATAAAAAAGCCTAGAAACACTAGTCATAAGCACCATTGCTCCAGCAATTCGCGTTTCAAAGTCGTTGTTGTATAGTTCATAAAATGAGTGAACTTTTACGGTGTGTGCTGACACTTCAACTCTTTAGAGACTTTTAGATACGAATTTCCAGTAGAGTGAGTGCCCTTCACATTAATATGACGGCATAAAAATGCAAACCAGAGGCGGAGATTGCTGCAAATGCCTTTTGTGGCTGTGCTGCATGCAAATAAAAAGGTAGGTTAGCGTGAATGCGTTGGCCACAATGCTCTCGACCGCCTATGCACGCGAAGACTCAGGATGGAAACTCCCATTGATCCACTCCCACACAGAATGTAATATGGTCCATTGTTCGAGATGATGTGAAATTTTGCGAGTTGCTTTTGGCGGCAACTTGAACGCACGTTTGCAAGACTACGGAACACAAGTAAGATAATGTTGTGGGGCCGTATGTTACCATATTTTTAATTATCAAACTGCTATGGTACAAACACGTTCATCTCAAACCTTCATATTTATTTTCTCGTATACGTAGTAAATAGAAATCAGTTTGATACTACATGTAACAGATTTCGACGGAAATACATATCGGAGGTCTTTGATACCGAGAGAGTGATGTTTTCTTTTTTCAAAAAGCAAGTCTGCAAGTCCTGTTTATGACGAGTATTAAGGAGAAACTATGCCCTAATGCAGTGGGTGACGTATAACAACTTAGACCCCATCCTATAAAACTGGGCTCCTCGTACTGATAGTTGGCCTCATCAGTGTAGATACATATATCGCGTACCGGTGTATCCAAATACCAAACCAACGGTGTACTTGTACATCCGCGAGGGTTGAGTATAAGAGATATTCAGGTGCTCAACACGGGGTGGGCAGGAAAATCTACCTGGGAAAGTATAAATGTGTTGAATGGTAAGCCACGCCAGGGTTATTCAGAGAAACTACCGATCAGAGCAGCCGGCCGCTAGATGTCTCCTTCAGACACCGATTGAATTCAACCTAGCTTTGTTGCTAGTGTCGAAAATCCTGCCCATGTCGGGACTGGAACCGCAGGACCTCCCGGTGAGGGGCACTGCCGTGACATTAGCGTTGATGCACTGAGCCACCTCTCCCGGTCGAAGCTCCCGACTGGTCTGCCGATGTGCATGGTAGTGTAGTGCGTGTATGTGTAAGTGTACGAATGCACATAAGGGGAGAGGATAGGACAGGGAAGAGGAAGGAAAGATCGCGCCTGGTCCGTGGCCAGTTTTGTTAGGGTACTGACATGGAGAAACCACGTATAACCACTGATCAGAGTCATCCGATAAAATTCTTCTCCAGACAGTGGCTGCATTCATTCCAGCTATGTAGGCCGTGTCAATAATTCTATCACCGTCGCAACTCGAACTTCAAGACCAGTCGATACCCTTCCTCCTAAGCCGGTGAAGATTTCATATTCTAGCCGAACCCTATGCGTACGGGGTTGCCTAACATTTAAGAGCAAATATCACGTGTAGTAACTGCGTTATATGAAATTTCCTCACAACTTGTTCCTTGACAAAAAGGGGTCATTTTCAAGCGCTATAGATAGCTTAGAAATTTGTAACAATTATTCTGGAACACTCAAACACTCTGTAATGTCTGTTGGTAGACAATACTGGGACGAAACCGTTATAGAATATTCTTTAAAACTGATATTGATCTGATTGGATTAAAAACCCCGCTAACTTGAAACAGATCTAAGTTTTGAAAATACTTTATATGAAGCGTCTAAAGCATTTTCAAAATGTTCTCAAAACTAGCTCCAATTTTTTCTTAAATTTGTTGCTCAAATAGAACAAATTGCGCTTATTAAAATGGAACTTGTCTGAGTTTCATGAAAATGTCTGTATTTGTGAAAACTTTAAAATTGTTTAAATATCTCCAACTACATTATTGAAAATACAGGTTTTTCTCAATACAATTTGATATTTAAAATTAGATATTTAAATAATGTCATGAGCATATTTAATTAATAATTTTCTTGAAATTTTGAGTGAAATTGTAACAATTAAAAAAATACTTGAAGATATTCTCAAAAACTGAATTATTCTGATTGAATTGACTGGATTAAAACTATTCACTTTTTCAAACGTTTTAGCAGTTTTGCCTAATTTTGAGTTATAATATTCAGGAATGATAACTACATTACAAATTCATTACAGCATAATTAATTTAATAGCTGCCAGAAAATCATAACGTGTAGTGCGTGAATTTGTCATCCTCTCCGTTGAGTTTCGAATTCCACACCGAGGAAACATTGGGTTATTTTTTCTTGAAATAGTCTGTATGAATGGATTACAATATACTCAATTCAATGGCAGAAAGCTATTTTTATATAATCTTTTGAAATTTCAAATAATATAGAAATGTATTTTATTCAATTTCTGTCTCTCCCTTTGATTAAGAGTTTTTCAAATGATGATTGAAGATTTATTAGGTTTTATTAGGGAAGCGCAATATTATATTATTAGTAGCCGTTACCAAAAAAATGAGGAAGTAGATACTGTTGCAGGGCCACAGGTTTAACAAACTGAAAGCTTCCAGTTCAAAAATTCTATTACTAAAACATTCTAAGAATTCAAATCTTACCTTTGTAACCAAGAAAATGATTATATTATACAATTTTTTGTATATTCTTCTAATATTGGGACTTTTAGAACATCTTTGCATGTCAAATTCTCTTTTTGAACTTCCGTTTCTAAAGAGCAGAAATTCACCTTCAAAGTGCAAAAGGGATTTAAGAGCGGATGTTGTGTATTCTGAGCGGATGAGAGCTTAACGTCCTACAACCAAGTGGATAATTACCTTCATGACTCCTTCAGTAGTAACCTCCTTTGTATTCGCCATTACCGTCATCTTTATTGTCTCCCAGATCTCACCGTCGGATCTCACTTGCTGGAACTCGTGGAACCCCCCCCTCTCTCTCTCTCTCTCTCTCCACATACATACACACACACACACACACACACACACACACACACACACACACATACACAAGTGAAAAATAGCGCAGTTACTGACCTATGTAGGCGAGGTCACTAAAACTGACACAACTCCGACTATCATTTGGAGCGTCATTTAAAAAAGAAAACAGCTTCAGTATCCTTAATATTTCTCAATTAAACTTTATGGTACCTCTCGGTATTTGTTCTTTTTGAGAAAGTTGGTAAAGAGAATGTAGCATTATTTACTTTGTGCAAGGGTATCAAGATGCGCGGTAAAAACTTTTTTCGTCCCACACAAAATCCAAATATTTTTCAATCCAGTACATGTTTTGTACTAGTCTAGAGTCAGGAAATTTGGTCATTGACCGCCCCCAACAACGGTTGTGACGTTCGACCGTTGCAAAGTTTGCACCGAAATGCTGTTCTTTGATATTAACTGTTTCTTTTTGTCTGCCATTCGCCGCCAGGGACGGAGGCAACGGTCTCAGGCATTTTTTTACTATCTTGCCCACAATGAACTTATGTAATGAAGAAGTATTGTAGGTTGCTGCGAAAAGGGCAATTTTTCGACAGAACTCTGGTATTGTAGATCCCAGATACCGAAAAAGTGGATAATTCTTGTTCGTAAATGTATTAAATTACTGTTGTCTACTGCTGTCTAACACGTTGTATGGTCAGGGTCCACGTTTTGTTCACAACGCTAGAGGCTACACACTTGTTAGGATTTTCCCCTAAATTGATATTGTTCAATGGATCTGACTGATATCACGACCCCTTGAATTTGAAATGGATATATTGATTTTTGTGAGTACTTTACATAAAGCCTCAAGGAGATTTTCAACATTTTCTCAAAAACCGCTCAAAAATTCTTCTTTAAGGTATTTTAGTGAATAGAGCTAAATGCACTGAATAATATGATATAAACGCTATTTTAGTGCAACATTTTATTTTTTCAAAAATTACACAAATGTTTGTTCAAATAGTATTGCAATATTACTTAACCGTGTTACTTTCTCGCATTACAAAAAACGTGAGAAAGTACGTGCTGTTGGAGCACAACTAGTGTTCCATTGCGTCGTTCCCTTACTAAGAGAATTTGGGATCTGACGGGGAAAGGAATTGTTTAATAATTTAATTTTCCCTGGATTTTATCTACAGTCTTCATCCACCGTACTAAGGTATGTGAAGGTAATATGGCCACGTTAAGCGCCTCAAAGTTTGCTGTTTATATATTTCAACATTTGGTCAAATTAACACCATCGTGATGAAATTTAACACTTTTGCTTAAAGGTAGCTATATTACTACAAAAAGGTGCTTCAGAAATATTTTGTTGTTGTTTCACAAAAACATTGTAGTTTGAAGGTAATATGCCCACATGCAGGTTTTATGGCCATTGCCACGTTTAACGTGTTTTTTGTAGCATGACCATGAAAATTGTGCTAGCTAAACTAATGTATAATATGAATTACTCTCTAATTTTACAATAAATACGATCTGACTGGATTTCAGTAATGTAATGATTGCTGGGTTAATCATAACAAATTTAGTTTTTCTACAATGAGACTGTATTATACAAAATTGAAAACATTAGTAAATGCTTAAAAACCTACAAAAATTAAAAAAATAGTTTAATCAATCTGCCATTGAAGATGAATGAAAGTTTCTCTGTCTTGAATAGTTAGTCCTACACATTCTTCGTGTACATATTTCCCATACACACTACATCAATGCATGTCCTTAACTGCCTCCTCACAGCAAATACGACAATACCAGCTTTTCCAATTTTTCTCTGCAGGATTTGTTTCCTCCAGTGTTTACATATTTTGTTGTTGTTTTTTAATGGAAATTTTTTCTTGTCAGGATTATCTTTATTCTTTTTCTTTGCCGGTCGATCCACTTTATTATTTTATTTGGAAGTTGTTGGATTGTTTTGAACGTCGTCTGATGTACGAGTTAAAATAAATCGTTTTTTAAAACAATAGCGCAAGAGTTGATTGATGGTTTTGTTTTCCATACTGGTTTGTCTCCAAACACCCCTTTCCATTGAAGGATACATTTTCTAAAAAATAAAACTCAAAATCATTAGTGTATTAAACACATGAAATAAGTGTTGGTAAAATGCCTATCACCGTTGGCCGTATTGACAGCAAAGAACGTGTTATAAAATCTCTCCCACGTTGGTAAAATATTGGGCATTAACCTGATTAGAAATCAGGTAAATGCATTACTGAACGGCATTAATCAGATTGCTCATTAAATGCGCTAAACGTTGATGTATATTGTCAATGCATAATTCTTCTTTAAGTGTAACTAATAATAAAATTACCTGGAAAATAAGTCATATGGACAGAGCGCCTTCATCACGTTCTTGACAATGGAGGCTCCAGAGTGCGAAAGCGCGAGTCAAGTCTGGTAGGGTTTAAACGCATTTCTTATGCTCTCCCAGACAGCATGCTAGCACTATCAATGGTAAACAGTTTCAGATAACAACATATCCGCTACTTGGCCATATTACCTGCCCTGGCCTTATTTGCATCACTTACCTTACATGCTACGAGCGAAAAATGGCACACTGAGGATTTTCCTGCGATTTGAAAACCCACCGTCTCGAAGTGGGTCGAAATCCCTGAATTTGAGTTTTGGAGTTCAGTGTGTCATTCCCCATACCATTAGGCTGACTCACGTCTCCGAACCGCAGCTGTGCTCTGAGGGCGCCGTGTGGGCTGTTGCAGGATGAAGCACCGCGTGACGCTGCCGGGGCTGCAGGGCGGCGCCGCGCCGGATGGCGGCGGCTGGTGGCACGAAACCAGCAACTTCCGCAAGTTCGTCCCGCAGGTTGGTAGAACTGAGTAGCAATCGTAATGCTCGTCTTCATCTTCTTTCTAGCCTTGCTTGATGGTTCCTCTTGCACGCCTTCGTTTCTTGTTCTTCTTATTCATTTCATCTTCAGTTCACCATCATATTTTCCTAAATTACATGACGAAATGTTTCTAATATCTTTTTTCTGAGAAACGCATGGTTTCTTTACAACAGTTTCTCGACGATTTATATTCTTCTGTAACAGCTGGAAAGTAGTGTTTACAGCAAGTCCAGACTCTTAGGATATTTTTAAGTATTGTCAAAGACAAAATTATACCTCTTTGGGCACATAAAAAGAAAAACATATTTTTGTGAAGTTACAGAATTGAGGAGCAAATTACTATAAACTTCCATCACGTGCGGCCCTGTGATCGCGTCCAATGTTAAACTATCAGATCATTAGCTCGCCAGTCGGCCGTCAGAATTGCTGTGCACTTACTGTTTACGTAATAATTTGAGTGATGAATATGCGAATGAAGTTTCGGTAATATTCTATCCGGGATGAAATCGAAAAATAAAAACAATTAAAAAGAAGTAAAAATAGATCTTTTGCGCGAATCCATGATTGTGAATACAAAACGGTGAAGGAGTTATGTATTTCTAAAGATTCGAAAAACACGCGTTTCCTTTTCCCTCGTGAAATGACTCATCCTATGTAATTTGCTCGTATAATGCTAGAGATTCTCTCTCTGTAAAACAATTCTTGCGGTATCCAGAGTGGTCAGGCATCCCTTAATATTCTTAGAAGAGTCCTAGATATTGCGGAATCTTGACAATTAAATGTCTTCGTAAATTACCCCTCGAGTTTCCCTGGCTTTTCCTTCTACGTTTTTCTCTTTCTCCTTTTCTCCTTGTTCTTGTTGTTGTTCTAATTGTTCTTCTGCGAATAACTCCAACTCAATGAGATGCAAAACGTGAAGATGAAAGAAAATTTAAATGATTCGATTATTTACTTTATACCACTATTTCATTTATTTCTCATTGTTAATTGTTATTTATGCATAAAATACAAGAGTTTAAAATACTTATATGTTTAGAGCGTTAAACAACAATTAGTCATGTGATCTCAGAATATTACCACTAATGAGTACTGAGTATATTCTATTAGATAAAAATGTGCACTAACTGATATGTGATATGACGTGAATTTCAAATGATGGCACACAGACTGATAAAAACTCAGACTGAAAAGAAATACCTCAGCAGCACTGGAAACATTTGAAAACAAAACTTTGTTTTATATTCAATTATTACTCTCACTCTGAGTCATTACAGGAGTCATTGAGAGAGAACCATTATGATATTCAGCATTCTATGGAAACATAATTTATTAGTCAAATTTAAATAATTATAATTATAACAACAATAATAATAAAATAATTCACAAAAAACTGGTAAAAAAAGATAATATTCACGACTAATTATGACTTTGCGCCGAGTTTTGTTGTCCCACATTTTTTAACACGTACTGTCATTTATTTATTATGTTCTTGGGAAATATGTCCTACATCGAGCTCATAAAATTGATGAAAACACGAAATTTACAGAGTGATGTTAATAATGTCGGACTCTTCTCAGATGTTAGTAACTATCATCAACAACCTGCTGCTGATGGACCTGAGTATGATGCTGGCCTTCCCCACACTGGTGATTGGCGCATTATACCTTAGCGACCAGCCTGACCAGGACGGCTTGCGGCTGGACCAAGAGCAGGCCTCATGGCTCGGTACGTCTTCGTACATTTCACATTTCAAACAACTACTACAACAACAACAACATAATAATTAATAATAATAATAATAATAATAATAATAATAATAATAATAATAATAATAATAATAAATATTATGAAACGACGATGTAGTGATGGGTGTTAATGGGCGAGTATGATATATTACGACACGAAGGAGTGTCGTAAACGTCATATAAGTATATTATTATCAACGTCAATTCTTTTTCTACGACTATTAGAAGTAGAACATAGTTATTATTTTTCCTTTTTCTCATACTTTTGGGGATTTTAATTTAATGTCTGATTCATTCCCCTTAGTTATTTTAACATTTTGTTCTCAAGATGCTACTTGCCGCCACCTACCTGTGGGTTGTCTGAATAGAATGAAATATTTTCTATTCAATAAAGCATAATGTAGTTTGCTATTTACTAGAAAGAAGGATTTTTCAGAACAATAAGTTATCATTAATTAACTCTCAATATTTGATTTGTTACGTCCTTTGTAGTTGGACAAGTATCTGTACGACAATGAAGCTGTGTCATAATTACTCGTACTCGTACTATCATTATACAGAGGGTTTCAAATTATTATTACAGTATTATTATTATTATTATTATTATTATTATTATTATTATTATTGTTGTTGTTATGAAAAAGATCAAGAAGAAAAATATTTTACTATATCGTCCCCATATTATAGTTTTTTTTTATCTACACAACACATGTGACTACATTTCGGGATCCTATTGTGACTCTCGTGATCCTCTCGTGATTATTTAAATACGTAACTGATTCTTAAACAATTATGAAATGGTGACTGAGATGAAAAATGTGGTTGTTTGATTTTCCCTTTCATGCCAAAATCCATTCCTTGGGCGGGATTCGACCCAAGAGCTCTGACGTGAGCGTACACAGCCGATTGTGCTATTCAACACTCCGTACTGGGTGAAAATTCCATTCCATGCCAACTTTGTACATGCAAAATGTACTTGTCGCACCTTTTCTCTAATTTTAAGGATATTTTTTAATAGCCGCCACCAACGAGTGAGGGTGGGAAACTGCCTATCGGAAAGAGTTACGTCTGGGGTTCCGCAGGGGAGTGGACTTGAACCTTTACTATATTTGGTGTATGCAAATGACATAGCAGAGGGAATATGCTCAAAAATTAAACTTTTTGCGGACGACTGCCTTATTTACAGAAATATTGATAACATATCGGATCAGGATAAATTACAGCGAGACTTGCGATGCTTAGAAGAATGGACGGAAATCAATTGAAAGACGATAAATCCGGATAAATGCAAAACAGTTTTACGCGTAGTAGAAATAAAGGGACAGCTACGTATTTGCTTGTGGGCAAGCTAATTTCACAGGTAACTCGTTGTAAATGTCTAGGGGAGATAATTAATTAACAACTTGGGAGGGGGGAGCACATCAACTTTATTGTTGGGAAGGTATGGAAATCTTTACACTTTGTAATACGACTGTTAAGGAAGGGAAGTAGTAAATCAAAAGAACTAGCATATACAAACATTGTGCGTCCGGTGTTAGAGTACGGAGCAACGTGTTGGGATCCGTTTAGAAAGGGCAAAATAAACTCCATCGAAAGAGTTCAGAAAGTAGCAGCAAAATTTGTTAAAAGGGAAAATGCGTTAGGAAATATTTCCAACAAAGTATAGTCATGGGAATCATTGGCGATCCGAAGGGAAAGAGCAAGGTTGTGTATATTTTACAAAGCGATAGGGAAAAATCCGGCATGGAAGGAAATTCAGAAAATAATGCATGAACCCGTCTACTTAGCACCTCACGACCATATTAGAAAAATACGTCCAAGGAAACGGAGAACTGATGTTCGAAAATACTCTTTTGTAAACAGGACTATGGAGTCATGGAATAGCTTCCCACAAAAATCAACAGTTTTAGGTTAGGATTAAATTATAATAATGGCATAAGCGATAGGATCAGTAGTCTGCGAAGGGTCTCTGCATTTAGTAGGCATTATTACATTATGATATTAGATGTATAATAAATGTAAAGAATTTGCCACTGGGTTCAATGCCCAAAGCAAATTCAATAAATTATCTATCTACATCACCATTATCATCTATCCATCAATTCGTTCTTAATCCCAAATAATACACTGCAGGATCAGATACTGCAATCATAATAAAGAGACACATCTTGCACTATCTTGCATCACCTATAGTAACTCTGCTACATACATTTGGTGTATGACATATGACGTACAGTAATGATATTAGACCTGATATCAGGATGCTCCCATCACTCATTCAGTGGCACGTTCAAACGCCCATTTGTCTTGTGACGGACAATAAATTTTGCAGCATTTTATGGGATAGTCTTTTATCACATATTCAATTTGTGTGGTAAACGTATAAAAAGTGTAAAGTAATGGACTTTTAATAAAGTGTAGTGAATGTGGAAGCGCGATTAAATGTCTTACAAAGTAATCAAACAATAATTCATTACATTAGTGTTACAGTCAACATTTGTAAAACGATATCTAATAATATAATCGAAATAAGAAATGCATTTTGCACTCTGGTTTCATTAATTTAGACAACATAAATTATGTTTTTACGTCGTAAAAGCAATATATGAAATCTAAACTCAATATTTTTATTTGCCAGCTTCGTAAATTCCATGACTTACGAAGCGAGTCCATATTTGATAGTTACTTGGAAGTTCGTTTGGGACGCAGATTTCCTCAAAAAATATTCGTTACTTGGTCGGCACTCACATTGCTTCAATTAAATAATCTGTTTGAGAGCTGATGGACACTGCAAAAGAAATTCCTTAATTTCCCTAAAAAACGTTGTTTTAATAGGAATAAAAATTCAACTCACAACAACGCATTACGAGTCGTGTTATCTAAGGGAAGATTCGAGAATTACGGGGGCTTATGAGAATAGTTAAGTCGACTGATACCTGTTTCTCATTGTGACGAGAAATGTCCTCGAAGGATCCTGAGAAGCACTCTTTAAAAGACCGCAATGAGATTGAAAGATAGACAACTCCGTTGTATCGCGAGAGAAAATCTCTCTGCCATAGTAAGCGTATAGTCATTGCGCGAGAAACAAGAGAAAGGAAGAACAAATTACCATTTATCGCGCTTCTATTGTTTTCAGTCGTCGTCAAGTGATATTATTAATGTCACGTGTTGTGATGCAATAATGTTTTGTAGCTGTTGTACAATCGACGAGCAAGAGATAGTTTATTCTTAATAGCAGTGTACGAAATTCTGACTTCATTATTAATCAATTTCAAAATATAAAAGCTATGATTTAAAAAGTAAATTTTACGTCAGAATTCTTTTTATATTTAATGGGTTGAGGTGGTACGATTCCTGTTTCATTTGTTTCTCACCAATGTATATGAATTATTTTAAAACTATATTTTAAGAGTTGTGTATACTACTAGTAGAAAACGTCATGGATCAAATCTATAATCAGCATGTCACTTCTTTTGCACCTAAATTCTCATGTGTTTTTGTATTTATTTATTTATTTTACGTCAAAAAACAGTTGAAACTGCGTACGACGTGCTATGGGGAGAAGTGAATTCCGTGCATATTTTCAAAATTCAGTGACTCCTACACTAAGTCATATACTTGAATTAAAAAAAAAACTCTCGTGTAATAAAATCTATTTTCAAGGATAAATAAGCAATAAATTTTGGGTTCTTATCCCTGATGTCCTTCGTCAAGGAATAATGAGCATTATTATTATTATTATTATTATTATTATTATTATTATTATTATTATTATTGTTGTTACTATTATTATTATTATTATTATTATTGTTACTATTATTATTATTATTATTATTATTATTATTATTATTGTTACAATTATTATTATTATTATTATTATTATTATTATTATTATTATTATTATTATTATTATTATTGCCTTGGAGTTTTCGAGATATTGTAGAGGGTGGTGCGCAGGCAGCCTGGTGTACCTGTGCCAGCCGCTGGGGTCGGTGGTGTCGGGCGTGGTGACGGAGCCGCTGGGGCGGCGGCGCGCCATGATGTTCGTGAACGTGCCGCCGCTCATCGGATGGCTGATGCTGCGCTTCGCGCGCTCCGTGCCCGCGCTCTTCGCCGCCAACGCCGTGCTGGGCCTCTCCATCGGCTTCATGGAGGCGCCCGTGCTGTGCTACGTGGGCGAGATCAGCGAGCCGCGCGTGCGCTCCTTCCTCACCGCTTCCACAGGTGAGGCTGCACTTGGCGAATCATTGCAAATGGGAACATAGGAAGGGTGGATGAAAAGCGTCTGGGCTAAGAGCTTATTCGTAAACTGCAGTCGAGATCAATCATCTTGTACAGGCGGAGTTCAGTTCCTCCGCTGTCTGTGCAGCAACTCATTGTTAGTAATTCCGGGCGCGTCAACTACTATGCTCATTAATCCTGTAAGTGTAGTGTGTGATTTTTTGCTCGGGAGGTGGCTGTGGTCTTCCCCCGCTGGATGGCCGGGATTTGGCACCCACCTACCGTCTGCTAGCGTGTTTTTCCCAAGCCAGGTATCTCCCACCAGCGGGGCACCGCCCCAACCAGGGCAAGCTCTAAGCTCCCGACCGGTCTCCCGGCATGTGTGGTAGTGCAGTGCATGTTAGTGTAAGTGTATGTGTGTGTAAAGAGGGACGATAGGACAAGGAAGAGGTAGGAAAGATCGCGCGTGGTCCGTGGCCCGTTTTTAAGGAACTGCTCCGGCATTCGCCTGGTGTTGATCGGAGAAACCCCGAAAAACTACCGATCAGAGCAGCTGGCCGCTACAATTCTCCTCCAGACAGCGACTGAATTCGGCTGTGTCGAAAATCCTGTCACCGTCAGGAGTCGAATTTACGGCCTCCCGGTCAGAGGGACTGCAGTGACATTAGTTGATGCCCTGAGCCATCTCTCTAGGTAAAAATGCAATAGGTTGAGTCCTGACAGTAGTGGAGTTTTGGAACTAGGTAATTACATAGATTGAATTCTGCTTCTGCGTGGAGAAGAAATCTAGCAGCCCGCTGTTTTGATTTGTAGTTTTACGTCGTGTTTTCAATCAGTGCCAGGCGAAAGACGGAGAAGTACAATAACAAACGAGCTGAGGACCGCGTGCGACCTTTCCTTCTTCTTCTTCTTCTTCTGCTTCTTCTTCATTATCATTTTTCTATCCTCTCCCCTCATTCTCATACTCACTCTTACATGTACTATATGCCATATATGTCGGGAGCTTAAAGCTTGTCTCGGTTGGAACGGTGCCTCAATAGGGGTGAGATACCTTGAGAGGGAAGTCCTCGTGGCCATAGTTCAGGTCGGTGCCAAATCTCACCCTTCTCATCAAGAACATCACTTCCTGCGATAAGAAACATTCACTTTTCAAACGGGATTAATGACCATGTTAGTTGACATGCCTAGAAACATCAATCAATGAATCATTTTGCATTTCCATCTGGAGCAATATTCAAATAGGAATTTCGTACACGATGTAATGTTCAAGTAAGTGTCTCTGCCGTGAGGAAACTCAGAACATTACTATTTAATGTAAGTTTATGATATTTTTTTAACAACAATGATTCGCAATATGAAATAGGGGAGACCTTTCAGGAGATGGTGATTGGTAGTCTATTAAGCTAACAAGAAAAGTTGATTGATGTTTTCCACTGTTCACGGTCTTTCGCCCCTCTAGTCCACTCTACACCCACTGCCTTCTTGAAGTAGTCAGACCATCTGGTTTCCTGCCGGCCTTGTCGTTTCCAACCCACTCGTGGGTCGCATGCTGTTGCAGCATGAGTCCGACTTTGGTACTCGAGTCTCATCAGGTGTCCACCCCATTTCTATTTAATACTCATTGCTTGTTCTGCCGCATCTAGAATGCAACTTGTTCTTCTAATAACCGAATTTCGTATTCTATCTTTAATAAAAATGTAGAGCATTTTTCTGTCTAGCTTCTCTGACAGTGAGACACATTCTCAGCATACCCTTCTGTTTTTGCGTTAGTGACCTCTTGTGGGTTCCATACAACAAAACCGGTAATCCATAAGAGTCCAATACTTTCCGTTTGGTGTTGATCTTTGGTTTTTTATCCAGGAGGATAAAAGCCAGATTCCAAAACTTCCTCCATGCTTGCGGTATTCTACGATTTATTTCTTCTGTACCTCTGTTTTAAAGGAGACGATCTGTCCTAGTTAAGTATATTCCTCAACATATTATACTTGTTTTTGATCCATAACTATTGTTACTTCCTGATGATTGGTCATAACTTTTGTTTTCAGAAATATTAAGCATTAGACCTGTTTTGCGGCTCGTCTTAGATAGATCCTCTAACATTTCTGTCATTTCTTGTGCATATTTGGCAAATACCACTACATCATCTGCGAAGCGAAGATTTGTTAGCCTTCTTCCATCGATTAGAAAACCGGAGTTGGTCTTCCAGTTCAGTTTTCTTAAAATATCTTCTAGGACACACAGTACCTTGCTTTACTTTAAGGGGCTATATAAGTTAATAAATAAGTAAATAATAAGAATCTCTCTTTCTTCTGCATGAAATTCACTTACTGGACGCCTAGGAGTAACTTGCTGGACGTCGCACAGATACTAGAATCCCATCCCCTAACTTTGAAATTCGAGGCGACCCAGGGCTTTCAGCGCCGTTGGGGCGAGGAGCCGGAGTGGGGGGTTTCACGACTTCCTAATTGGCTCAAAGAGGGAGCTGTCTAATCCTCTCCTATTCCTCCTTGCTATGTTGGTAACGGAAGGGACCGACATAATCTCTCACTGTCTTCTTTTCGTATTTTGGTTCACCACCAGTTTCAACAAATTTCTGAAATATATTTTATTTATGTTGTCAATAAAAATTTTATTTACTAAAATATTTATTATTATTATTATTATTATTATTATTATTATTATTATTATTATTATTATTATTATTATTTAGCTGTCACTATGTCTATTCAGGAGCGCTACAGCGCCAATACTTAATGTTTTTTGCCAATATTTCTCTTCATTGTTATATTTATACTAAGGTTTTGGCAGATGTCTTGGCAACTACTATTTTCTAAAAGTAATGTTACCGAATTTCATGTGTAGAGTGAAAGAAATGGTAAAGTCTGATGTGTTCACATCAACAGATGACTCTGTGGCTCTATTAGCAGAGAGAGCACCGTGACATCAGTTGCCCGACTGCCCCCGTGCGAGATGAACGTAACACGTTTCGAGCAGTGCTCACACTCCAAGATTGACGATCTCCATAGAAGAAATTCTGGAGAGTGTAGTAGGAAATTTGTGGAGGCTCTTGAGAATAATGTCCTTCCATAGCGGGCAGTCGCGAGATGCGCAGAAGAGATTCTGCGAAGACACGTAGTAATCTGTGAACAGCAACGTACCTGACGACCTTCGAGTGTTTGGACCGATGAGGCACGTTGTTGGGGTTTATTTTTAATGACATCTGCCTAATCGGGCTTTTAGAACGAGCACGTAAAGCTTGTGGACTGTTATGAACTCGTATATGCTAAATAGGCTTTGAAACATGAAACCAGTGCTGTGATTTCAAATACCATAATAAATATAAATAACACTATTTTCGTGTATCGTTAAATGCCCGTACTTTATAACTTGTTCTCTCAAGTGCATATTTCACATTTTCCATCCATGCTCGCATTCTTACAAAAAAATGCCATCACTTATGACCCACCCTCGATTTAGTTTTCCAGGCCATTTTTTGTTTGTGTTTATTTTTAATATGACCGCGCAATGGCGTTGCACGGTTAATGCTCTAAATTTTGTATCCGTGTTTCTGTAATGTTGATTTCCTACGAGTCACGTTTCATTTCAACGAACAAACAGTTGTTGACTTTCAATGATAGTGCGAGATGAATATTTCAGTTGAGAATTCAATATTTCATTCTTCAGATATGTTTGTGTAAGTTTAATCAGGTTTTTGTGGTAATGTCTGAGATTGCCTCTACATATTGAATTTTTTCTTAAAGAATTTTATTATCAGAGAAAAACCATTCCACAATTCAAAAAATTATTCTTCCAAATCAACAAAAAAACTCAAACATTTAAGAACACATCTGGAATTGTTTAAATGTCGCTCTCGATGGATCTGGTTTCAAAGCCTGAGCGATTGTCAAATAACCGTTACATTACTCGTGGCTAGTGAATTGAAACGGATGCCTTTCATAGCATGATGCTAATGATGCCATGTCGACAAATACATATACTCAGTTCCAAATGTGTTGTCAGTTATAAGTATCACATGATTCACACACAATTGATGGTTTTACTACGCCGTTCACCACACTCGTAGATTAGTAGGTTTTAGCCTTGGAAAAAGTAAAGAATGATGTCACTGCCTTTCGTGTTGGTAGTCAATAAGTGGTGCAGTTTAACTAGCTGAGAATAATCGTAAATGTGCTAATACATCAAAGATTACGTTACTTGCAAGCTGTCAATTCATGTAATTCATAGGGCTGTTCACGTGGAGCGTACATGCATACTCAACCCACTGCAGGAGGTAAGAGTACTGAACTTACTCTTTTCAAACTAGTGTTACTTCAAAAGCACATACTATCTCCATTATTTGTAGCTGCTACGCAATATTAAAATACTTCTGAGACCTACTAAAGTGTTTCCAACTAATTGTTGGTTGGTTGTTTAGTGATTCCGGGCGCGTCAAAAGCTTAGATCATTAGTCCGGGAAGTGTAGTGCATATGTTTTCCTCGGGAGATGGCAGTGATCTCCCCCACTGGATGGCGAGATCCGGCGCCGACCTATCGTGGGCTAGCAGTATTTCCCCTAACCAGGACTCTCCCACCAGCGGGGCACCGCCCTAGTCGGGACAAGCTCTAAGCTCCGGACCGGTCTCCCGCTATATGTGGTAGTGTAGTGCATGTTAGTGTAAGTGTGTGTATAAGGGGAGAGGATAGGAGAAGGAAGAGTAAGGAAAGATCGCGCGCGGTCCGTAGCCCTTTGTTAGGGTACTGCTCCGGCATTCGGGTGGTGTTGATCGGAGAAACCACGGAAAATGTCCGATCAGAGCAGCAGGCCGCTAGAATTCTCCTCCAGACAGCGACTGAATTTGACCTAGCTGACAAGCTAGTGTCGAAAATTCTGCCACCGTCAGAACTCGAACCTAGGACCTCCCGATCAAAGGCACTGCAGTGACATCGGTTCATGCCCTGAGCAATCGTTCCCGGTGTTTCCAACCAACATTTTTTTTATCCGCGCTGGGATTTGTCCTCATAGTTATCAGTTACCCATACACCATCAGCCTCACAGCAACATCTTTACCTTCCCCACGCTTAAAGAACGCTGAATAAATTGTATTTGCAATTTTAAAAAAATTAACAGATTTTCATTTTCATTATTTCATGATATAGTTTTAAAGAACATATTTCATTCAGTAAAAAAGTCTCTCATCAAAATTGTAGTTTTCAAAGAGATTTTCTCTTTGAAATTTTCGTGAATGAAGAGAATTTGCCGAAAATGGAAACTGCGCAATATTTTAAGCATTAATCCGTAAGAATAATATAAAAACATATTGGAACAGTTTTTTTAAATTTACAATTTAATAATTGATTGTTCACCAAGAATTTTATTATATCCAAATTATAGTAAAAATATGAAAAATATGAGAGCCATCTCTCACATCAAGATTAACAAAAAATGGAATATAGGCAATTTCAAGAAGGGTAATGTTTAGCAACATACATATTTGGTGACCATTTTTCCACATTATGAATCTGAATAAAAGATATCAACGAGCAAACCGACGACGATACGTTCAAGGGCAATCACGAGATTATCATGGGTCTTGTTAAATAGAATGCAAATGGCTTAATATTTTGATTCGATGTCGTAAACGGGGAAGATATGGTTAGTTGATTTGATATTAAAAATATATAATGTACACTTGTCAGAAATTAGAGCAGAAAATAATCATGTTTTTTTAAGAATAATGTTTTTGCTGTGGTAGAACCGTCTTATTCAATTAAACATAGTTAATGAAAAAATAGTTTTGGTGTCATCATCAAACAAAAACAATTGAGAGTCATTATTTTGCGTTTAGCAAAACAGCAAATTTGTGATTATATCGTGGCAAAGCGAATTACATTATCAGCTCTACAGGCACATTACCATACTTTGTGTCCAAATCAAATATGTGTAATTCTCTGTAGCTTTATCCATATTTTACTCTGTCATAACGACAACAAACGTTTCCATATATACATAACGCAATATTACTTGAACTATATGTAACCGTCTTGATCTCGCCGACTGTTCTTTCAATTTACGCGCTATGGTTCGAATTGCGCATTCTAATTGGTGGCCCCCACACCTTGAACGAGTTTCATCTCCACCCTTCATAGACTTTCGCATTCGCGCGCGAGTTGTGCTGGCGCGGCTCGTGAGATTAGTGCAAAATACTGTGCTGGCCTCTCTTAAGGAGTGAACTTTAGATGCATTTTCCCGAAATGCGAATTTTCAGCACATTCATGCACTTCAAACATCATAAATCAAAAACTAATAAAGATAATTATATAAATCTTTTTTCAGAAAGTAACCCATAATTTGCTCTAGTGAATGAACTAGATTCGTTAATCTGTCACTAAAATTTTCAGTTTTATGAACGGAAATGTCCAGAGGAAATTTTTAATTTTTTTCTCAAATAATTAAGTTCTCACTATTTAGTTTTCACAGTATCTTTACCATTTTTAGTTCACTCACTAGGATATTCAATTGTGATTAATTTTAAAAAAAGAACTATCAAAATATATCAATTTGTTGAGTTTTGACGTGTTAAGTAAAAACATGCATTTTAGCTAATTATTTATAAACAAATTGAAACCAAAATTAAATATTTGATTTCTAAAACCATAAAGACATCAAATGTACAAAGAAAAACCAAATAGACCCAACATTGTAAATTTTTTTATCATGTAGACAGTTTGCACTAAATTTAGCAGAGAAACGTCGGACGAAAGAAACTTTTCGGTACATGAGTCGAAAGGTGACTTATAAATTGCGCCGCGAAGATAGTGTTGCCATATGTTAGGTACAATTTATTATAAGGTAAGATACTCATAGTACTTATATTACTTCCACCCACTTTCACTGTAAGAACTCTCCTGTGACCTGCGAACCCATGTAATATATTGCGGTGCAAAGCTAGCTTTGTGGCCTACCGTGAATTTCATGGGGCCATTAACATCATATTTACAGATAAGATATTTTAGACGGTAAAAAATAATTCCATGAGTTCCTGACATTTTTGGACTAAGCATTTTCCCATGTCACAGTAAACAATTCACGCGCAGCGTGAGGGTTACATGACAATATGCACATCATTCTGAACGGCGGGTTTTTTTTAGAGTAAACTGAGCCAACTCGCTGCCCTGTATGAGCTCAGAGGCACGACTATCCGCAGAAAACCTGTTGCATAAGTTTAGAGTTTCTTCAAAGACTGTTTTTCTTCGGAACGTAACTTTCAAAAAATTCACTTTATCGAGCAACTTTATTATATTTATTAGCAGAAGCATCGCTGATCGTTAGGTCATTTCTATAGCAGGAAAGTCGTGTTCCAGTTTCGAAGCATGGTTCCCAGGAGGCACTGATAGAACTTTTTCATGCACCGATTTAATGCAGAACTATTGTTTTTTGCATATCAATCCATCGACTCACAGATTTGCATTTGTATAAGAGAGATATTCATTCCAGTGATAAGATTACGATTGAAGATCCGGTTCATTTTAATCACAAGTTTCTGGACGTTATTAAACAAGATAATTCGTCTACTTCATTTTTTATACCCGAACTGAATAACTTGTTTTATTGTGAACTATTTCTGAAGCATGTTGTAAAAGCAGATGATTAGTTTTTGCAGTACATAAATATATTTTTCCTCAATTTTTTTCAGTTAAGAACTAGAACAATACTCGTATATTATATTTATGAAACCATTGGTAAATGGCAGATACGGTGCAATTCAAAATTATAAACCTTAAAAATTTTAATTGCGCAGGTATAAAGCGATTCATGAGTCAAGAGATGGAACTAGTTCAGTTGGCTACGCGAACTCACGGTTATTATTCGCGCAACTTTTCTTGAACGATGCGGGTAGTGTGAGGGTATTAGTTACGACGTCGGCCACTAGATTTTATGAAGCAATGCCAATCTCTGTAAGATCAGTCATGCCTTTGCAACTTCCTCAATAAGCTAAGTTCTAATTTTCCCCGGAGTTCGACTATCCCCTGCGATGCATCTGGATCTGCTTTGGCCATTTCTTTAGATATTGTTTAGGAAAATACGATCGGGAGTTCTTGGTTGAACAGTAAATATATTTTCTTACGCCCCGATGAAGATGTGTTTGGAATGTTGTCATCAGTGCTCGTTGCGAGCTTTAGTCTTCAACTGTTTACTGCTCTAGGGAGGGGGAAGCAAGATCAAAAAAGTTGCGCGGGTAATGCTTCCACTGCTAGATGGCGCCCGCGGCGAGCCACCGCTCGTCCAGCAAAACAAAGGCTACGCGACGCGGGGCAAGGCGCAAAGTCAAAGCGGCGCGGCGCCCTGGTCGTCCCACTCCCACACGTTGCCGACACGACGATGGCTGCGGCGCAACGCGAGCTCTGCCTATTATTAGCCCTGCTCCCCCCCTTCTCCTCGCCCTGATGAGGTTTCTGGAGATTTATCCACCCATACGCACTCTCCCTCCCATGCGACTAACAAGTGCTGATCATTTCCCATAAAAAATGCACCTCATTATTTCGAGATGACCAATTTACTCGATTCGAAGCTTTTTTTATCTCCGGTAAGCACCTCGTTCAAGGAAGAATGTAGTACATAACTTGAGACTAATTACGTAATCAAATTCACGTGACATTGTCATTATGTCATATTATCAGCCCCCCCTGGGAAATTAAGAAATGTATAAACACGTTTCGTGTAAAGAATTTTGTCTCTAACCCCGAATTAAGGCGTGTCATCTGTGATGTTCTTGAGTTTATTTGACAAGCTTCTGGCGCAACAGGATCTCTCACATTTTACAGACAAGGCGTTTTGCTGTCTCGGTTACGTAGTGCACCAAAAATTGATATAAAAATCGAGATTTTGACGAATATACAAGTTTTGGGGTCTTGATACCAAAAATATGTTACTTTTTGAAAAACACTTATGGGTGTATTTGGCTTCCTATCCAATCCCTCCCAAATTCTCTGATCTATCTGGTCAAACTTGTAAATTTGAAACGGATCTTTTATTTTTGAGTGTACTTTCCATTACATCCAAGGGTATTTTCAAAATTCTATCTGAATGAAAAGCAGTGGTTATCATTAACAACACTGAAATTTCAAAAATTGTGAAAGTTCAACTTTTTCGAATTTATACTACTTTTTTAATATCAAGGTAGTTTCATTTTTGAATGTAATTTCTTATACAATGCTGGATATTTAAATTATTTCGTACACCTTTTTTTTCAAAATGTACAATAATACGATAAATTATGTTCAGTTGCACCACAACTAGTTTTTTTTCATTTATGGTATTAGGTCGAATTTGACGTAGCTTTAACTTATGTACTTTTGTGGAAATTGCACACTTATTACCCAATGTAGGAAAGAACGGTAAACTTATAATGATCATTTCTAAATTTACGAGGCATCACACTGTTTACTTTGCAACTTGGAAAAGTGTTTACAAGTTTCAATAGAGATTTTATCCTGAGCTTATTATTCAATTTAATATATTTATTCATGAAATACACTTTCTGTGCTGTTTGCAAACATGGCACGTTATGAAAGCTTTTATGGAAGAAAATTGTGCCGAGGGTGAATAAATAAAAGCAAAAGCGCTGATTTTTCTTGCAATTGAAGCAACCACTCTGAAGATGTTCTTAAGGAAAATCCTGCAGTGCACCTCCATCTCCTCTCGTGATGCAAATGGACCCAAAATATTATCATAAATAGACTTCAAACGATTAATTGGCGTAGATGGCAGAATAATGGATGTGAACCATTTCATGTGTCCTGAGTCCAGGTCGAATCTAATTGCAGCAACATGAACGTTTGTACTTATGTTAATCATCTCATAATGTCAAACATTTTCCACGTTGATGGTTTTTGGCATCAATCTAAATTGGTGAACAATTGCGAGTAATTAATCGCCGGAGTCAAGGAGCTTGGACCTTCCGAGAAGAGAGATTTAGAGATGAGGGATTAGCCCATTGCTGGGCTCTTAGGGCAGGCAGTGGAGAGAGGACCGACAAAAGGATACCGCGTTGTCTGTGGCCCGTTGTTTAATGTGCTTCTTCTTCATCCGTTGACACTCAAAGAGACATCATGCGAACAAATGATTGGAGTATGTGGTCTCTACAAGTGAATCATTGATTTCAGTAATCAATCAAGCCTATCTGTCTGTACTTGGCGCGACAGCCCGCATACGGGCCATGGCCTACCAGCAGTGTCCCAGCTTCGCGGCCATTGGTTAAGGTGGTACGTAAGGTTTGCACGAAGATATCCCCATACCGTTTTCTGTTCTTCTCTGTCTGAGAAGTGTTTTCTCATCGTCACACAGTAACATATACTGGGACATTGCAAGGAAAACGCACACTATAATCTTGCCCGACCAGGAATCGAAGCAGGGGTCGCGTCACGGAAAGCGATCACACTGACCAACGAGCTAAGCCGCGAGGGCAAGCAGCCAAGCAGCAGAAAATAAGGAAATGATTTAATAGTGGAACATTTTTCTAAAAGGGTCTACGTATTTTTTCTTCCATAAAACTTTGTTCACTAATTTCAGACAAAATTAAAAAACCCTTGCCAAAACTTTTGGACTGGTGTTAGTTTTTAGGCATTCCGGAAATTAACCAACTCATCAGTTAACTAGTTTATGAAATAAACTATAGTTTATGAAATAAACTATTCATTTCTCATCCATTTAGTGAAGTCTCACAAAACTACTTAGGTAGAGTAGAAAGTATGTCGCTATCGGACCTCGAACCTAAGACTTTACTACCTACAAAACTTAACGCTTCTCTGTATTCTAACGCTCCTGGAAGAACAGAAGCGTAGCATATTCTTTTCACGCCTTCCTTTCCAAATAATACATTTGAAAACTAGTTTGCATGCCCGTCCTTTGTCGCTTACCTGTTTTCAATATTCAACTAACGTTTTGAAGCGCCATTCTGTCGCCTTCGCTGCTTCTCTTGCGTTGCGAAACGGCACCCCAAATGAGTCTCTGCCTGACGGCCGAAGCGATCCCCTTCGGGAGTCCCGTGCCGTGACTCACGTGTCTTCGGCGTGTTCATGCCACGCGACGTGTTGCCGTCCCAAGGCGGCTTGTTTGTGGTCGTCGCGGAAGCGTCTTGGCGCTTTCTGTCGGTTAAAAGAGGAAGAGGAGCCCACTTGAGCAGATCTCCAACCACATCTCCAAGTGTATAGGGGTTAGACACATAGGGATGTTTGCGTTTAAATACAGAGATAAAAATATTTGGCTTTTCTGCACAGAAACGAAATGATCATTAATAGACATATTAGACATTAATGTATGATTTGTGATGGTTTGTGTTTGTCTTTTGGGCAATATTCACAAACCTTACGTGGAAACCAAACTGACAATGACTAGGGTTTGCCACCACATGAATCATTCCAAAATTTCATTTCACAAATACAATAGGTCTTCAGTGTTGTACTGTTATTTCTGCTTAACAATTACTTAGATCTTGGACGTTAAAAACATTATGCAGGCACAGCAACAAGACCTGTCTGATCGTCTGTTTATTAAACCACCTCTGTCCGTTCTTGCGTCTGCAAACAATACTCGTTCCTTCATTGTTCAGAATTTTTAAAAAAATAGTTATCCTATGTGGTTCAAAGAACATATTATTCAAGAACAGAGGTAGCTTGAAGTATGTTTTGATGGAAAGGAAAACAGAGGAAAGATAATTATCAATTTTGAACTACCATCATGTAACTTGCGGCATCGTTACGTAACACTTACTGCTTTCAAACTAAAATAAAAATTTAATTATTGGAAATTTACTAACTTCACGAAATACGCATCGTGATCTTCCGACATCAGAGAGAGAGGATATCCTCCCATCTGTGATCCCGCCATATGGCCCACTAATGAGAGTATTTTGTTTGCTCGCTTGACATGTTATTTCACCACACAGGAGCCAATAAAACCGAACTGGCTCTCAGACTATTGCTGGACAACAGCTGAGTTGGCGTGGGGCCACTCACGGATTTCGACGCATTGCACTGCATATGCGCGATGGCTCGCTGCCAACTTAACCAGCTGCACTCAATGCGCTCTCCGCTCTCTGGTTGACGCTGGCGAGTGAAATGAAGACTGTCAGATAGCCTCTATTCCAGTGAATCCAAACCGAGTTTACGCGAGAGTGTGGGGTATATCGAACATTTCTTGTTATTGAGGGGAGTAAAATTAAAGAAATTATATATAGATACTATTATAGAGTACATCTGAAAACCATATAAATTTTCGAGAACAAAATACATTGAAAACCATTTTCTTGAACATTTATATAAATTCACAGTTCTCGATTTCGAACTGTTTGTCGAGCAATTTGTACTTAGTTGACTCACAATTATTTTTATTTCACGACAGTTTTCCGAATGTCAGATTTGATCAATTCTGTATTTCAAATTTTTCACACTATTTATCGAAAAAATAATTATTTTTATTTACTTTCTTTAGCAACATCTTAATTTTAAATATTGACAAGTACTGTCTGTCTGACTTAACAAATACATACAAATGTTGAAACTTTTAACTTAAAATTAATGATGTTTCTAACACGCTAATAAGACGTCCGCGTGTCAGTTCATTTAGTAACATTACATGCATTATAATGACACACTATACGATCTTTGACAAAAAACTAACGGTCTCTGTAGTTCCTTTTTGGTTTTAAATTTTCCTTGGTTCCTGGCTCATCAGCTCATACTAGATTATCTTCCAACTACAACGGGATATTAATTCCTTTATTTCAGGCTTTTAAACAATGTTTAGTTTTTTGTTTAATCATACACTTTAGAATTCGTAATGTTATATTATCGAGTCATGCACTCATATGGGTCATAGTTTATTGAAGTTCACCTACGGTTCTGGCTTATTGAGGAAAGAAATATATCAAGATTGCCATGCACAAAATTCAAATTACTGATTATTTCTCAACTAATCATGCGGGCTTTTATCTCACACTATCCTGTCCCGTGAAGGTTAAAACATTGTCAAAAAAGGAACTATTTTAATACTCTCATACAACTTTTGAAGCCAACCAAAGAGCTTGTGTTGCGAGAACAGGGCAATTCATTTTCGTCTTGACGATCAGTCAGAACTCATAATTTTTTAAACACAGTTGTTTTCCTAAACAGAACCGTGGGATGTGATGACCAAGTCCAGAGGTATCACGATGAATACAATGTTAATAAATACCGAATCAATTTTTCTTTTTCCTACTTCTTCCTTAATTTTATGTAACGTTAAAGTTCAAGTTAAGATCTTCTGTTACGGAAAAATTTTGCAGTGAACAAAGAATCATTAGAAAGACGTAAAATCATTACTAAAGACATCAAGTAAAGTCATCAAGTAAAGACGATGGTTGTCACGCACACTATTCTTGTTGTTTCTATACTTAGCGTTTTATAAAAAGAACAAAATTTTTCAGTTAACGTTAATTTCTATTTTTGAAGAAATACCACAATCCAAAAACATACAACAATAATCATTGTGTTATTCCTCGTCGAAAAATATTTAATTTTCTTTCTTTTCTTCTTATTTTAAGTTAATCATCTCAATTTATTTGAGAAAATCTTTTAATTATATTACAAAGTTTGAAATTATACTAACTGAATAATATTTTTAATTAAAAGAACAATATGTAATCTTTTACTGTATTTGCAAAGCCGTGACTAATCTTATGATAGTTCTGTTTAAAATTTGTTTAAAAGCATAGAATTTCACAAGGAATATTTTAAGAAGATTTTACGATTTTTGCCATGAGTCTCTTTGAAATGTCTACTCCTCGGTGAAGTTTAGTGAAAGACAGAATTGGTAATACAACACCACATACTCGTCAACCAGATAACGGAATAGGTTTCTGCGATTTTCAAAATGT